>PITA01005500.1:0-18969 GCA_004023965.1 Spilogale gracilis | reverse complement strand
ATCACCAGAGACTGGAAGTCAATGCTGAAATGGACCTATACAGACAAACCTACTAAAATAACCCTTATCCTCCACTGGTTTCCCTCATATATTTCTTAGTCACTTTCCCACAATTTACTGTCCCTTCGTCCATGCCCCTTTGTCTTGTCACATCTCCATAATTTATCGTACTTTGTGTAAAAAAAGTATATAAGCTTTTGGACCTAAAAGCTTTCTTTGGGTCTTTGTTTTCCTTTTAAGGACTCCATGTACATGTAAAAATAGTAGATAAAATGCTTGTGCTTTGCTCCTGTTAGACTGTCGTGTCAGTTAATTAATTCTTATGTCGTGTCAGTTAATTAATTCTTATGTCAGTTAATTCTTCTGCCCTACCTAAGAGGGCAGAAGGAAGTTTTTCCTCCCCTAACCCATCAAAAAACTGTAAAAAGTGGAGAAGCGGAGGGGAGACATAAGTTAAGTAAAATTTTTCAGGATTGGCAGTCAGTTGAGAATGTAAGGAAATAGCAGTGTAAGTATATGGTGAGTTAGGACAATAATCCCCAGAACTAAATACAGCAGAGGCTCTAAGTGATAAACTCTGGGAAGCAGTTGTGTACGTGAGCAGGGCAGAGACATGATTTTAGTGTCATATCAGCAGTTGCATTGGTAAAAAGAAATGGGAAGAGAAGTTGTAGTGACCGGCAATAAAAGTTGTTCAAAGGAGCAACATGACAATTAGATACCCCAGGGAATTCTAATTAATCAGTTTTGAAATTTAAGCAAAGAAATGCTTCGGTGATAGGAAAATACTCAGTGTAATTGCAGATATTTCATTACCTAAAATTTAAAACGTAGCCCGTAAGGATTTTAATTTTCCTAAATTTGCTCTTATGTAGGAAAAAGAGCTAGTTCAACTCTGGCATAGATATGTGAATGCCACTTCTGTTCAGAGAGATCCTGGCTGTTTTTTGAGATGAGACAGAATGAACTGCCGTGAGGTATTTCCCAAAGATGTAAAATGTCTGGAATAATCCAAAATTTAGCCTATTTAATATAACATTTAAGCTCTTTGGAAAATTTTTCAGTGTATTTTTCCCCATAAGAACACACCTCTGAATTTTATAATGCCAGTCATTGAAAAACAGCATTCCCTTTGGACATATCTATTTGCAAGGTCGGGACATGAGGCTCCAGGCTCACACCTCACAGGGTCAGGGGGGTGTGGTGTGCGGAGGGCGCAGACCAGGGGGCGCCTCACGCACCTGCGGTGCCATCCTGGGGCTGTGATGTGAAATTAGAGCCTGTTTTCATTTTCTTCTCTCCAGGAAGGCCCTTTTGTCTACTTGTCTTTTGTAGGAAACATTGCAGATTCCGAAGGCTTGATTGCTTCATTGTGTAAGTAATTTAACATGTTTGCATTTGGAATATTTGGGGAGATTAATTGCGATTGTGGCTGTCAATCAAATGAGTACCTGTAGCACAGACTGTATGATTCTGCTTGTGTCAGACTTGCAGAATAAGTGAATCTCTAGAGACAGGCGATAGATTAGTTGTTGCCTAGGACAGGGGGGGGGGGGGGGGGCCGCGGACAGAGGAGAGGGATGGAGATTGAGTGACTGGTAATGGGTTTGGGTTTCTTGTGGGGAGTTAATGAGATGTTCTAAAATTTCGTTGTGATGATTCAGATATGAATTTACTAAAACCCACTGAACTGTACACTTTAGATGAGTGAATTGTGTGATGCGTGAATTATATATCTCAGTAAAGCTGTACATTGAAAATATGCTTATAGTGCAGATTGAAGAGTTTGCAGTATTTAAACTGGGTGTTTTTCCATACTCTGAATATCAACCTTCACTTTGATATGTGTGTATATATATGTGTGTATATATATGTGTGTATATATATGAGACGTGTGTATATATATGTATATGTGTGTGTATATATATATATATATATATATATATGAGACGTGTGTGTGTGTGTGTGTGTGTGTGTGTGTGTGTGTGTGTGTGTAGTGGTGTGGATAATTTCCAAAACTCCTGCTCTGCAGAGATAATAACTAGTTTTGCCTACCTTCTTCATGCTACTGTAAATCAGTCAACATTCCATCAGTTAGTATCGACTTCCTCCCATGAACTGTGTCAAATTTGATGAAAAAATGAGCTGGGCAACAACAGCATCCTTTGCCTCCCTTAGAGAATTGCCTTATACAAGGTAACTTCTTTCAGATTTTGCATCTGAAATTCTGCCTTGTTTATCTCATTTCTTCCATAATTCTGAAATCAGGTCCTCCAGCCAGGACCTGTGTTGGGACTTCTGTTCATCACTAGTGTTAGGAAACTTTGAGATAATTGAGACAGCTGTCATTAGTGCTTTTGAAAGCAAAACGTGTGTCATATTGGATGCCTGTCGGGTCCTAGCCAGTGGTAGCTCAGCTGTGTTGAGATGAGTGGGCCACATTAAACTGTGCCTGAGAGTTGCCGGGGAATCCCGGGGGCCAGAGGACTCAGCCTGAGTCATTGTCTTCCCCCCTGGCTGCCTGGCCTGGCATCAGAGAAAGTGAACAGCCCAGCTTTGGCCCAGTCCCATCAAATGCAAACATCTAATATGATCTTTATCATTCATCTTCAGTTTACATTTTTCACCTTTAAAAAAGTAAAAACTTATTTAATGTTGGTGTCCTTTATTCTTGAGAAAATGAAAATCCAGTAGATAATGTAAAGGAGTACTTCTCGGACATTAAAGTGGAACAGATTGCCTTGGACTCTTGTTAAAATCCGGACTCTGATTCCGAGGGTCTATGGTAAAGCCTCCCAGAAGTTGATCTGCAGACTATCCTTTGATTCTCCAGGATGCAGAGCTGAGCTATACACGTGGACCTAATAAAGAAGAATAATTCATGAAGCTTGTTAAAGATGAAGGAGAAGAATTTATTCAGGAGGTACCCCTACAGTGGGTCCTGCAGGAGGGAGGGGAGATTGGGCTCAACTCCAGATGCAACAAGGACAAGTGGGGCTTTATGGCCAAGAAGGAGGTGGGGTCAGTGGACAGAAAATCACTAAGAAGAAGCATCAAGAGTGGGGACTCTTCGTATACCAACTCAGCAGGATTCGTGCTGCGGGCACGTCAGGATGATAGGATATGATACAGAGGCTGGGGTTGAGGATTTGATCAGGTATCAGGAGTGACCCAATATCTGCACCCCCTATGTTCATGGTAGCATTATGCACCGTAGCCAATGCATAGAAACAACCTAAGTGCCCATCAATGGATGAATGGATAAGGAAGTTTGGGGAGTGTGTGTGTGTGTGTGTGTGTGTGTACACACAAGGGCACAATGGACTATTGAATCATAAAAAAGCAAGAAATTCTCCCATTGTGACAACATGGTTGGACCTTGAGGGCATTATGCTAAGTGAAACAAGCCAGACAAAGACCAATACTGTATAATCTTACTTCCATGTGGAATCTCAATTTTAACAAAAACCAAAACTCAAAACTCGAAGAAGAGATTAGATTTGTGGTTACCAGAGGTGGGGGGATGGAGATTAAGGGAATTGGAGAAAAGTGATTAAGTAGAAACTTGCACAAGATTACAAGATAGGTAATACTGAGGATATAATGTACAATATGATGACTCCAGTTACCACTGCTGTAAGTTATCAAGAGAGTGGATCCAAAGAGTTCTCATCAGAAGAAAGAACAACACCATTTTTTCTTGTTTTTTGTGTCTGTATGAAGAACGTATGTTCACTGAAGTCATTGTAATCAGTTCACGGTCTATGTCAGCCAAGTCATTGTGACGCAGAAGTTAAACTCATCCAGTGCTACGTGTCAGCGACATCTGAATAAAACTGGGGGGAACCGTGAGCAAATACCAAGAGCAGAGGACTTTTGCTACACGGACCCAGTAGGACTCTTGCTGGAACCGGCCTAAGCGGCCAAGGACAGAGCTCTGCTCGGTGGAGGCCTCGTCAAGGAGAGGGCTCGGAGGAGCCTGACTGAAGCTGGGTCAAGAGGACAGGCTTTGTCACCCCTCACCTTCTCCTAATCTCCGCTCTAGGGGTGAAGGGCCCAGCCGTGGCCCAGGGCTTGGGATCCTACTCCAGCCTTCGGTGCATCTCTCCCTCGAGCCCATCATTAGGCTTCTGAATGCTCTGTTTAATGCTCTCTTTGCCCTTTTGCTATGTAGGTGTTTACCTAGCAAAGAAATGACTAGAGCAGAGCAGCAGAGGAGGAGATGCGGAGGCTTGAGGCCCTGGCACCATCTCCCTCTCTGGCTTTCACCTCAGCAACACACACGCACACGCATGCACGTGTGCACGCGCACACACACACACACACACACAGTCTTCAGCTCTGCTGAGTTAAACATGATTTCAGACATACCGTGTTCTCTCCACTCCTGGCCCATGCCTTGGGCATGCTCTTCCCGGAAACACCCTCCCCTTGGCCCAATGCAGGGGTCCCCTCTTGTGGTGTAAGGCCTGCAGTTAAGATCCACTATTACGTGTTGACAGCTGATACAATCCAGAGGGCCTCACGTGGCCTGACCACAAGTCCCCTCCCCACTCTGCTTCCCCGTTTGAGCAAAACGACCCTTCACGTCCCCAGGACCCAGGCCCCATGTCTGTGGATCCCTGAGGAGCAGGCTTCAGTTCCCTGCCAGCCCTCCGGATTCCTGGAAGAAGTCTGCCCCGTCCTGCCACACGAACCAGGGGCCACCCCAGGCTCCCGCAGCCCCCTTTGCTTCGCTCCGTGTCTGAGTGTAGCCCCCCCAACCCCACATGGCTCGGAGGGACGCAGTGTCCTCTTTCCCCAGGCTGTGAGTGTATGTGACTTGTAAATTGCCATCAACCTCATCTGTCCGGTGCCACCTGTTGTGTGTGGCCACCCGCATAACCCAAGGGTGGGGCCCCCTCCCTCCCCAACAGCGGGAAGGGGGAATGGACCACGCCTCACCTCCCTCGTGTGGCCCGAGTATCGCTTTCTTCATGTCCCACGTTCAGTTGCCCTCACTTACGGTGCAGTTTGACCTCAGAATGGGAACCCCTCGGGGGGCCCCTTGTGCCCCCATCCCAGTTAATGCTGCATCCAGGATCTTCCCTGTGCTCCAGAAGCTTTGCTGAATTAAAGAACAAATGAATGGGGTTCTTTTTGAATGTCTAAACACCCACTGATCTCTTAGTTCCTAAAGCACTGACATTTTTCATTAGTGGTAATTCCTTAGAGGGAACATTTCAGATATTGTATATATGGGTTTTTTTTGTATTTTTTTAAGATTATTTGAGAGAGAGCACAAGCTGGGTGAGGGGCAGAGGTTGAGAAGCAGGGAGCCTGACATGCGAGGCTCCATCCCAGGACCCTGGGATCATGACCCGAGCCAAAGGCAGATGCTTAACCGACGGAGCCACCCAGGCGCCCCTGTATATGTGTTTAGATTTAGAGGAAAAACTTACTTTCACTATTATGTTGTTCTCCGGTTGGCTCCTGGCTGGCAGTCGGCTCAGACAGACAGGGCAGCCGTGCCCGGCCCGTTGGTAGCGTCCGGCCTTTCAGAGCCTCTGCTCAGCCTGTGTCTGTGTGCTGTCTCATTAAATGGCTAATTTTCTTTCTGCCAGGACAGGCTTCGTTAGAACCCTTTGTCCCTGGCCCCGAGGGACCCGAACTTGGGCCATTAATAGAGATTAGAGCTTTGTCCTGCTGCTCCAACCAGTCAGATAATGTAGCTAATATTTGATCATTCATGCCTTTTCTAAGTAATGTGAGAACAGTATTGAAAGCGAGAGAAGAGGTGAGACTTTAGTTTTTTTCACTCTGATCATTTGAGGTCTTAGGACCAGGATCTATATATTTGATAAATTGAAAAAAAGAGAGAAGAGGGAAGGGGGAGGGAGGGAGGAAGGGAGGGAAGGGGGAGGGAAGGAGGGAGGGAGGATTTTCCTGGTACATGACTATTAGACCGGCTCTAAAATGACTTTCTCACTTCATTCTTTCTAGAAGAAACCATCCTGATAATGGGGTCTGGAAAGAGTTCTTGGGGCAACACTCACTCCCTGGTGACCACAGTGGGGACCTCTGTGGCAGCTGTCGTTAGAGATCCCTGCCTTCACCGAAAGGCCTCCCGTGTCCATCTGGGATCCCTTCTGTAGTCCAGGCTGTGTCGTTACCATCCCCGCACCTCCCCACTGCCCCCTCAGCACTCAATTTCTCTTCAGTTATTTATAAACACTTTTTTAAAATAAACGTTTCCTTAATAAAAATTTTCCCATGTCTAGATGACATCTACAGACCTTAGGTAGTAATTTTGAAGTAAAGAATTTTAACACATTTACCAAGATAATTGTTAAGGATCGTCTTTGCAAAATGTGACTGTGTTGAATTAATTTAGAATTCTGCTTATAATGAAGAGGGCGGGTGCGAAGAGGATACATGTGTGGAAGTGCTTTTTTTTTTTTTTTTTTTTTTTTTTTTTTTTTTTTTTTTTTTTTTTTTTTTTTTTTTTTTTTTTTTTTTTTTTTTTTTTGGGAAGTGCTTTGAGAACAAAATCCTTTTACAAATGTCACATGACATTATTATTACTCGCGTCACCTGGCAAATGTGTCTTAGCTTCAGTCCTTCTCCCGTCTTCAACGAAGACATTGTGAAGAACACAGGGGGTGGTAGTTCTTTTTATCTTCTCCTGAGGGTAAAAAAAAAAAGGTCATTTCCACTGATTGCATAAAAATGGTTGCCAGATGAGTAACAAAATGTATTTCACTTTTAGGGAAAGAATATGGCAAAGCTGATACAAGATGGCTGTATTTTGACCCAACCATTGTATCTTTGGAAATTCTGACCGTTGTCCTGGATGGGTCTCTGGCATTAGTCCTCATTTATGCTATAGTCAAAGAGAAATATTATCGGTAAGTGCCCTCCTCCTGGCATGTTGAAGAGAGGACACACATGAGCTCTCCCAACACCGTGTGGCATTTGGAGTAGATTATGACCACATTTATTTGTTCAATGAAAAGTAGAGTAGAATGAAAATTGTCCCATGTTAGGTAAGAGTTGTGGTGCCAGGATAATTGCAGATCATTCAAAATAAAAACTGAGACATGTGATTGTAGGGGCCACCTCGTCTCTGTGTAGGCAAGAAGGTGTGAACAGCATTGGATGATTTTTCACCAATATTTTGGAAAATAAAAGGGTCATATTTCCATCCTTTCCACCACCCCCAAATCACTCTAGAAAACTCCTATTCCACTTTACACCAAGTAAATTCCCTTACATCATTTGGAGTTAGATAATGCAAGATAAATCTTTCCAGAAGCCAGTTGTAGAAGATCTGAGAAAGGCAGAAGAGAGGGGAGAGGAAGGAGGGAGATGGGAGATTAACCATGCATCAGACAGATTCGGATACTTCGAATCCTCTGCCCTCCCTCCTGTCCTTTCCCTCCCTTCCTCTCCTCTTTCAGACACAGTGACCTGGGGCAAACAGAATGCTCTCCTGGGGATGATTCCCCAAAACAGTGTCAAGTAGGCACAATTGCTTTCCATTTTTAGCATCAAAAAGTCATTTTTAAAGGTTCAATCACAAAATTTCAGGTTTGAATGGACCCTCCAAAGTCATTTCATTCGCCTTTCCCCACCCAGTTTTACCTAGACAGTGGGAAAAAGTAGATGTGTTCTTGGTATCTCGTTATAACTTTGGGTCTTTGATCTTGCTTGTAGACTCACTGCCTGCACCTCTTGGTAATTACTTCAACCGTTTATAATACCTACACTGTGGAGTGCTTACAGATCCACGTATCTCATTTAGTGCCCACTGTATGCTTTCAGGAAGGGACTGTTCTTACTACCCCCTTTTCCAGCAGGTAAAGTTGTGGCTTGTAGCAAGATTTGCATTTCAGTCTCTCTTTGCTGGGTGAGGTCTGACCTCAGTAAATCTTCCTAAGAATAAAACAGGATACCTGAGAGACCTTATTTAACTCTGAGAATAATCTAGAAAGGGCAGTAGTGCCTCTCCCGAGAATGCCTGGGTCTTCCACTAATCAGATTGACTTGCCCCATCAAAGGAGTGCTGTACAAAACCTGCGGTCCAACTTCAGAGAGGTCTTCTGCTGAGGAAGACTGTGTTAATCTGCCATCTGAGAAAAGATGTCAGGATTCAGGGGCCAAGCTATGCCGAGCTGATAGTTTGATCCCTTGTTTCTTTCTCTCTAACAGGCATTTCCTACAGATTACCCTGTGCGTGTGTGAATTGTACGGCGGGTGGATGACCTTCTTCCCAGACTGGCTTATGGGAAGCCCCCACCTCAACACCGACAATTGGCTCTACTTTGGAGTCTATCTGGTATTTTTCAATAGTGTGTGGGTTCTGATCCCAGGACTGTTACTGTGGCAGTCATGGGTAGAACTCAAGAAAATGCATCACAGAGGAACGAGTTCAGGGAAAAAGTTCCAGTGAATTTTCAAAATCGCAAGCACTGGTATCCTGCGTTATAAACCAGAGTGGGTCAAACATTTTTGTTTGGTCAAAATATAATACATTCCTGTGAACACTTTCTTTTTCTGCTGTTGTTCCTAAGCAGCCTGTTTCAAATTGATTGTATGGTGGCAAGTTTTTGTTAATTGCTTTTTTGTTGTTGTTTTCAGTTAAATGACAATATGGGAAACAATAAATTTTAACATTAATAATAACACATTTAGTTATGTGTTTTTATGGCTATTAATTGTTCCACATTAATAAAGCTGAGGATCATGAAATACTGTAGAGCCTATTAATTTTTTATTCCAGGAACATATTGTCGCCTCTACTTTTAACCCTCTCACGTGTCTTCTGGTCACCAAAGTGAAACTGGAGATGAAATGGGAACCTAGAAAACTGTCCGGTGCACGAAGACCAGGCACGTGGTAAGTGGTGGTGGCCCCTCTAGCTTGGAGAGGTCAGTCTGCATCATGCCCTCCTTCCTGCTGTGTTCTTAGCCTGCAGAGGCTGGAGACTGTGGTCTTGGATGCCAAACTTGGTTTCACCTTTCAGAAACGCTTCTGCGAGATCTGGAGGGTAAAAGCCTGGAAATCATTTCAACTCTTCCTCCCTTTTTTGTCTTTTTATTTATTATTATTGTTTTGTTGTTGTTACTGCTGTTTGGTGGTAACACGGGAGGAGCCTTTGTGTCCCATCTCCCAGGTAGCGAGAAGCATTTGGAGTTGGGGCACAAGAATAAAGTGTTTTTTTGTTTTGTTTTTGTTTTTGTTTTTAAAGATTTTATTTATTTCACAGAGAGAGAGAGATCACAAGTAGGCAGAGAGAGGGGAGGAAGCAGACTCCCTGCTGAGCAGAGAGCCCAGTGCGGGCCTTGATCTCAGGCCCCTGAGATCATGACCTGAGCTGAAGGCAGAGGCTTTAACCCACTGAGCCACCCAGGTGCCCAAGAATAAAGTATTTGTGGGCTGAGTAGCACCAGTGGTGGCCTCCAGCGGTGACCTCTTTGGTACTGCCTCCCTTGGGGGAGGGTTCATTCTGTGGCCATCTGGGAGTCCTTCCTAGAAGCTTAGCCAAGTACCTACCCTTGCAGCCTCTCAGTGAATATTGTAAGCACCTCATTCCCTGGGCTAAATCCTCCTCAAATCTCCTAGAGTGATTTCTCGGCTCTGCACTGTATCTTGACAATGATATTTGTTGAATATTGAATAAGTATAGCCAGACGAGTTTGAGGAATATTATAGTATCACATTAAAGGCTTTAGAAGTACTGCAGTAAAGAAACTTGATTAACCTGTTTAACCCCACTTTTCCCCAACCTATTTACCAGACCACTTTAAGAAGCGAGATGGGATTTCATGGAACGTCAGGGAAGCACTGAGCAACACAATACAGTATTCACGAAATTAAAAGCAAACCAGTTGTCAATGAAGGTGTAAAACCTAAAATACTGTCTTCTATGGCATCAAAACATTCTAATATTTAGGAAAACTGAAAGATGTACAAGAAAATAAACTATAAAATATTATTGAGAGAAGTTATATAAAATCCAAGGACGTGCAGAGATAGGCCATGTTCATATTTTAGAAGCTTAATATTGTAAAGAAGTCAGTTCTCCCCAAATTGATGTATAGATTCAATCTTAATTGAAATCCCAGCAGATTTTTTTAAAATGATAATTGATTCTAAAATGTTTTGCGGTAATGAAATACGAAGGGCTAGGAAAGCTGGGACAACCTTGGAGAAGAACAGAGTTGGGGGAGCCTGGACGGGTCAGGCAGTTAAGGTTCCTACTCTTGATTTCCACTCAGGTCACGATCTCAGGGTCCTGGGATCGAGCCCCGTGTTGGGCTCAGTGGGGAGTCTCCTTGCGATTCTCTTCTTCTCCCCCCATCCCTCCCCCAGCTCATGCAAGTGCTCTTTCTCTTAGGTATTTACCTGGCAGAAATGCTTTTTGCACCCGAACAGCAGCCTTATTTATTCTATAGTCCCAAACTGGAAACAACCTAAATGCATATATTGTGATACAGACATTCAATGGACTACAATACGATGGAAATTAACAACTGGGTCATTCATAACAACATGGATGCGTTGCCCAGACATGATGATAAATGAAAAAAACAGACTAAAAGAATAAAGACTGTAAGGTTTTGTTTACAGAAGGTCCAAAAACAAGTCAAACTGTGGTGTTAGAAAACAGAGTGAAGGTTACCTTTGGGGAAGACGGTTGGCTGCAGTGATGGGAGAAGCCATGAGGGGATTACCAGGGGATGCTGGTAATCTGTTTTCTTCATTTGCGTGTTACTTATAATTTGTGCTAATTCAGCTGTACTCTTATGAGCGGTATACTTCTCTTTATATATGTTCTACCTCAGTTTTAAAAGTTTATTTTTAAAAATCCCTGGTATGAAGACCTGGAAACTGTCCCCATGAAGAGAACACGGTGTCCCTGACTGTAAGTTTGGGATAACGGGCTGTCTCTAAGGGTATCCCCAGTGTGGCTGAAGGCAGGATGCCAGAGGGAGAGTCTAAAAGCCTTTCCCCGAGGGATTACCTAGTTGTTTCCGGGACTTTGCTCTCTGCTGAACTGGCTCAGTCGGAGAGTACACAGTAGAGGAAAATCGATGGGCTGCAGATCCTGCAGGCAGTCCTGAAAACATGATGTCTCTCAGCAGAATTTTTGCTGAGTGTTGACTGGGAGAGAAATGGGGATTATAGACTTTGACAGGAACTTGGAGTACAGACACGTGCTGCTGCCAAAGGAAGACAGATAGAAATGTTTTCACAATTAAGTGACTTGGGGAGACATTGGTGTCCCTGTGTGAGAGTCTAACAGATCAGGGTAGATGGAAGCCCTCCTCCCCATCAGAGCTGGGGACAAGGTATAAAATACTCTATTTCATTGATCCTAAGATAGATTTTTTTTCCCTGCATATTTTAATATTTTTTAATTTTTAATTTTTATTTATTTTTTATTATGTTAGTCACCAATATTTTAATATTTAAAAATTAGAATGTGTTGCTGGGCAGTTGCCGTGCCATAGTTAGTTGGCAGGGTTTTTTCCTTTTCTTTCAAAGCATCATGCATCTTATAATTGATGGTATATCATGTTCAGTTAAATAAGTTCACTACCTTCAATGTTGCTCCTTCAAGGTTCAGTATCTCTAGCTACTTGGAGTCTGACAGTTCAAAATTTATTTCAATTAAAGTTTCAATTTTGCTTGGGGCCTTACGGATCACTTACTTTAATGACCTTTCTCCCCTCCCCACATCCCTTCACATTTGCTGCCTGGGAGCCAACCGCAGAGGCCTGCTTTGATGAATATATAAAATGATATACAGTGGTAAATGGCTTATACTATAGTTAACTAGTGGCTTATACTGTAGGTAACTAGATTCCTGAGAATAATCCCTTCCTCCCCAGTATTGTTTACACTCTAAATTTCCTTTGCAAATTCTTCCTTTCCAGATAAGATTGAGACAAAGAATCATCATAACCAATCTCAATTCCCGATCTGAATGATAGCTTCCCTGTGTTGAATTATGCTAATTCTGCAGTTCTGAAGTACTAGCACCAGGGCTTCGGGAAAAGTCTACACACTGCAGTATGAAAAGTATAAAATAACACCTCGTCGGGGACTCACTTGACAAGACAAAATGCCAAAAGTTTGGGGAAGAATACTTTGTTTTTCTTTATTTTAAAGTTATTATTAAAATCCACAACTGTTTCTTGTTTGTTATGAAAGCTAGAGTTTGAATGTAAGGATAAATACTTTATACAGAGAATCATTGAGCAAAGGCTTGCATGAAAAAGGTTTAACTGTTGCCACCCTGAATTGTAATTAAATGCCCATGAGGTACTAGGTAGGGCCTGGCAAGCCTAAACATAATGGGAACTAACCCCCAGGCGTGTCCACCCACTGCCCAGTTAGAGTCTCTATACCTCCCCCTCCCACTTAACCACTGCTGGACCCTCGCAGACCCAAGACCTGGCAAAATCCATTTCCCGTCACCACTTCATTGTGGGAAACAGCTCACATCTGTTAATTAACATTAAGGTGTTGATAAGTAATAATGGTTTGCTAGATTACCTTTCCTGAATATGTTTGCTTAAAAATGTATTACACAGTTGATAAGTTTACACTGCTGAGAAATGGAAAATTCAGATAAGGAGGGAAGAAAATTATCCCCAGAATCATCAGAAAGAACCACTATTACAAATTTAGTTCCTAGTTCTCAAGCTCTTATCTGTGCATGTATTAACATTTTGGGGAGACTTTGACATTTGAAGTTGAACTTTAATATCTCTCTCTCTCTCTCTCTCTCTCTCTCTCTCTCTCTCTCTCTCTCTCTCTCTCTCTCTCTCTCTCTCTTCCCCTAACCTATCAGCCAAGAAGGATCAGTTCTACATGGACATGTAAAACCAGCTGTGGATATTCTAGAACATGCCCCCATTCTTGAGAAGTGCATGCACTTACAGAGTTGGAGACGTAGCAGTTATCACTTATTTTTGGAAACTAGTTTCTGCAGATGCTTATGTTAACACAGATCAAGTTGATATCTTAAAATATTTGATTGGCCACCTCCCAGCTCTTCAAGGGAGGGATCAAGTGTGCTCAGCGTGCCGTGATGCTATGTCCTGCGTGTTTAATCCCTTCTCTTCCAGAAGCCCTCCCTCACTCCCCTGCGAATCAGAGGGAAGGACTCTGAATTCTTTAGAGCCCTTGCCTGTGTCACTTAAGTGGCCCTGGATGGCCTTGTACTGTTATCTTTGGTGTCCATCTTCACAGCTCCCAGGGGCCTCGTGGCCACACAGAGTCCTAGAACCTTATACTGTCAAGGGACCTTGGAGAGGTACAGTTTATATACAAGGAGGCTCAGAGGGCTTAGCTAACTGCCCAAGACCACACGGCGTTTTAGTGGGGTAGGACCCAGTGTCCTTCCTATTCCAGCAGTGTTAGACATATTCCCAGGAGCTTACAAGCTATGAAAGTTATTCCGTTTTGTTCACTTTTTTATGATCTAAAAAATTTAGCCTCAGCATCCTCTGAGTCTATTCATTACAATTGAGTAGTCTGTCAATTTCACCGCTGACTTTGTGTTTTCTATTGTCCTGTTTTTCACTGGTTGGACCAAGCGGTCAGGTGACAGCAGTTAACTTGTGTAATGCAGTGATTTTCAGGAGGAGCAGTGACAAAGTAGAAGACACATTCTCAGGGGTCCCCACATTTTCAGATTTGAGCAACACTACAGAATAGCATGGCACTTATTCTCCACAGATGTGTTTGTTGATGATGGCTTCTCATTTCTGATTCATGCAACTGGATGGGCAGTAAAAAATTGGAGGCATTTTTTTTTTTAATCACATGTAGGGAATTGGACTGATTTCTGTACCTGGGGGTAGGATCTCATTAGTAAAGAACTGGAGGCAAGAAACAGATCTCACTGGTGTTCCCCTGAGTGCCCACAATTTAAACTGTCTCAATAAATTCAGTGCCGGTCCTGAGCTCCCACCAAAATATTCATGCTCCCTGTAACAGTGACATCTGGTGGCCCCAGTGTAATAGGACAGCAGTTGAGTGCCTGATCTGTGCATTTGAGATGACCTTATTCTAGATCATAAAGCAGTGGCCTGTCACTAGAGGAGCCAATACCCTTTCCCGGGGAGCCCCCTCCTCCCAAGACACGCTCCTCTGTCATCACTACATAACCAATTGGCACCTCTGGCCCGAGAACACTTCCCCAGGGAACTCTCCTGCAGCTGCTGAGCATAGATGAGCCACTGATAACCGCCTGGCTGGGAAGAAGTGAACTCACCTGTGGGGCCTTGTCGGCTGCCACTGGCCACATGAGGCCAGGTAGGCCTGGATTCTGGTGCTCGAGGCCAGTGACTTACTGCCTTCCTGGGCAGCAGGTGGCCAGGGTATTTGTAGTGTCGGGAGCCTTTAGGTTTGGGTGGGGGTAGAAGGTAAAGATGAGGTCTTAGCTCTTCCAAGGCTTAAGTTCAAAGCATTCCACTTGTGGGGTCTCTTCCCTAACTTCCCACGGGCTCCCAGGCTTCTCGCACAGCGGTCCCTGCTTTCGAAACCGTGGACATCTTATACCTCTTGGCCTTTCTCCTTTTCCTTGTAAGTCGTGAAGTGTGAACTGGAGACAGTGATATCTTTGGGGTGCCTGGGTCGTTTGGGATCTAGGAAAAAGACTGGGTGTTATTAACGCCCTGAACGCATACTCATTCCATTTCAAAGCACTTTTCCATTCATCGTATAAACAGTTCCTCACAGTGATCCCCTGACTCCATGGACAGTGATGATCATCTTCCTTCTACGGCAGGAGAAGCTGGCAGAGAAAGACACGCTATCACCCAAGGCCACAGGGAGGGTGCATGATGGAACCTGAAACTGGGCTGTCCTGGCTTTGCCACCAGCAGTGCTGAGTTAGAACCCACTTCCGTGGCTCACCAGTGCTGGGATTTGGGGCAAGAAACTGAACTCCTCTCCTGATCCAGAAACAGAATCGTGGCACTTGGCACATAGAGTCATGAGGATGTTTATTAAAATATGCAAAAGCAGGACACCTGGATGGCTCAGTTGGTTAAGCATCAGCCTTTGACTCAGGTCATGATCCTAGGGTCCTGGGATCAAGCCTCACATCAAGCTCCCTGCTCAGTGGGGAGTCTGCTTCTCCCTCTGCCTCTATTCCCCCTATCCCCGCTCGTGTGCTCTCTCTCTCAAATAAATAATTTTTAAAAATACACAATAAGCTGTTCTTATCTAAATAAAAGCTCACATATTTATTTGTCGTTGCATGTGTCCAGGGTCCAGGCCCTGAATACGCGACATTGCCACTACCCTCACAGGAGAGACCATCTCAGAACCAACTATTCAACACACCAGGCTGCTCAGGCCTAGAGCAGGACTGGCCAAAACCCAGGGCTTCTGAACATTCACATCAGAGAAGAAAAGGTAAAGATTAAAAAGCCTGTATGCCCAGATGCTTTGTCAGTTGGACCCTTTGAGACTGGATTGGAAAATGCTTTTGTGATTCCTTATTCTTGCCATCCTTCTGTTTCAAGAAGACATTCTACCTGTGCTTCAGGGAAGAGGGGCTTTGCACCAGCACCTGGATAAAATGGTGTCAGCAACAGGAGAGACCTGGAGAACTAGGAACAGTGAAGTCACCAAGGCTCCTGCAGGGAGGGAGTTGGTGAGAGCTACGGTGGTAGGTTGGCCATGCCTGCATTTTACCCAGAGCAGCTGGGCTGGACCCCTGGGCTTGTCCTCCCTGTGGCTGCCCCACCATCTCTGGAGCCAAGGCATGGCACCAGGAGTCTCGAGGTCTCCGGCTGGTGGAGAGGGGCTCCTGGAGGTTTGATCTTGGTCTTTTGCGGGACTGTCAATACACCACAGATCTGTGGGTCCACTGGGTTCCAGCCTCCCTGCTAAGTGCCTGGATACCTTTTAACTGGACTGCTCCCTGCTCTTTTTTATTTAGTTAGCACTCCAGTTTCCCTGGGGATTGGGCAGAATCTGGCTCAAACCTCAGTTCATTTGCCTGTTGACCGTGAAACCTAAGTACGCCTGGCCAGTGTAGAGGGCCTGGACAGTGGTGGTGATGGTGCCCCCACGTGGGGAGCCAGGCCCTTTCCCTGTAAGTGCCAGTCCCCAGTTGATGCCCAGCCCCCATGCTGGAAAGTGGCTATTGTCCATAGCTCATCAGTTCAGTGTCATGTTTTGTGTGGAACAGGTTCCATGGTTGTGATCAGTCTTTCAGATTGGCCATTCCCATCATCATATGAAGGACTCTCAGATATCCTCTAGTGGAAAAACCCATTCAGTGTCACTGAACCTAGCATTTCCCACACCTGTTGGATCTTGGAGCCTCTGTTCCAGTGAACCTCACTTCCCATTCTTCAGACTAGAGTTCCACAGAACCTACCCTGCGAAGCCCAGACTATGCCCCAGCCACATCCCCAGAGCGTCAACTGCTTTGACTCATGGCCACATTCTACCCAGATGGCATCTCTGAGGACACCAAGCCCTCCCCAAAGTGAACCTGAGCTCATCACATCATGAGCCAGCCCTGCTTGGCCCATCTCCCCAGTCCCAGTCCTACTCAGTCCTGGCTTTCCACCACATTCCTATTTGCCTAGTAGCTGAGCCACCCTACTAGGGCAATGGGAGAGGAGAGAGGATTCTCCTGTGAATTCATATCTTCACTGTCCATCAGATTGACACCCAGAAGGCACCATTCACCTTGAGTCTGGGATCCCATTAGACAGCGATCTTGCTTTTCCTGCTTCCCTCCCTTCTGGTTCTTCATACTGTGCTCCCTGACATCTGCTTAAAATGTCCTAGGCCTAGGAAGAGCCTTTCATTGGGTGAGCAAATCCAATACAGCCTCATTCCTGATTCAGGAGACTAACCCTGGCTATCCCCACTAGCATTCTGAAAATGTATTATCTCATTTCTTTTCTTAAATCCAAACTAGTTATAAACCACAACCCATGAATGTACCTGTCCTTCCTCTCTGGTATTCCTTCTGTCCACAGCCCAAGACCCCCAAGCTTTGGGGGAGTCTCCCCCACCCCCACCTCCACCCCACTGCCCCCGACAGTCCTGTTCCAAGAAGAGCTGACACGGCTTGGAGGGATGGGAATGTTTGTTACAGGCCTGGGTGTGGTTATGTCCCTGTGGGTCCTGCCCAACCAAGGTGTGTTTCCCTCTCTCTCTGCTTTATAATCATCATACAGTAGTCTCTGCTTTGAATCCATTCCTGAATCTCTGGTTTCTGGAACCCATTGCCCGCTACTCATCCCTTACTAAAACCTGCTGTCAGCACACCACCTAATCAGTGTGTTCATGTTACCTCAACTAAACACTGCCAAGATGGGAAAGAGTCTGGGGGCCAGGAACCCCCCAAGAGCCCGGGGAAAGTGGAAAACCAAGGAATGTAAGAATTCCAATATGCAGTTTCCCACAACTTCACACAGGAAAATAGCTTGAGTCTTTAATCATTTATGAGCTAAGGAAAAAGAAGTTACAACTTCAGAAAGGTGTGGTGGATGGCAAAAGAGATCTTACCTTACTTAAAAGCATATGCTTTATCACTTTATACCCAAGAGAGTCCTACATAAACATGGTCACATTCAAGGGAATATGGACCCCTAGGTGCTGAGGGGGAGGGCAGTGACAATGGCTACTTCCCAGACTTGTGCTTAGAATACAGTCCCTGAGCATTATTTTATATACATGAAATCTTTTTCAAAATATTTTATGTATTTATTTGAGAGGGAGTGAGAGAGATCAGGAGCAGGGGGAAGCGTAGAGGGAGAAGCCGACTCCCCGCTGAGCAGGGAGCCCGAGGCAGGACCTCGAGATTATGACCTGAGCAGAAGGCAGATACTTAACCAGGTGAGCCACCCAGGTGCCCTGATATGTGAAATCTTGATATAAATAGTAGACTGGTACTTTCCAACATTCGGGGCAACAGGAAGCATTGCCTTCAGAGCTCTGCGTCGTCTGGACGTGGCTGATCTGCACGGGGCACGGCTGGTCCACTCTGCTCAGTTGCAGTGGCTGAGGGGCTGCGCTTCTCACTTAAGTTCTCTGGACCGCCTTGGTGACTTTCCTCTACGTGTCTCTCGTCCTCCTTAGCGGACCACCCAAGCATATTCCTCTGATCGCGCAGGAAGAAGCGAGCCTGAGTACCAAGCAGCGTGCAAACACGTTTCCAACCCCTGCTTGAGTTACGTCTGCTCCCATCCCATTGGCCAAAGAAAGTCACGTGGCCATGCGCCGCTCAACGTCATCGGGAAAGGGCCCTCCATCCACTGTGTGGCGGTGACAGGGGAGTGGGTGGAGAGAGGGAGTGCGGAGCTGGGCCTCACCTGTGGTACGCCGGCGGGAGCTGAAGGGTCTCTTCTGCTAGTTGCTGCAGCAGCAGGATTTTGTTGCAAAGATGCTCCAAGGAACCCGGCAGTCCTGGCAGACTCTTGAAGGTAAATCAGAAAAAAAAAAGGAAGGGGGGAAAAAGCCTTGTTCTTTCATGGTGGTTCTTCCTCAGGATGCTCACAGGCTCCGTGAGCCAGAGAACGGGACGCCGCCCAGAGTGATCCCGAGGAGGGTGGCCGGAGCCGGCGCACGGAAGGGCAGCGTGGCCACCAAAGAACTCTTCCATGGCTAAGGGTGGTGAACCTTTCTGACAAATGGGCGCCAAGGAAGCACCAAGGAAGCGCCAAGGAAGCACGGAGGTGACGATCAGCCTTCCTCCAGAATCAGGGAGAGCAGGAAGGAACGCCAAGTGGACAAGGCTTGAGCCTCCAAGTCGTTGGCTTTAGATGCCTAAATGAACCGTGGAACGGGCATGGTTATCCACGATGGTTTGGTTGCTCTCAACTTACTTATTATTTTATATGTTCTTGTTTTTATAAAAAGAATACAGATGCCTGGCTTAAGTGAAATAAAAGTAGAGGCTTGTAATGAAAAAGAGCAGTCTGCTGCCCCACCCCTAGGAAC
>PITA01005499.1:0-111359 GCA_004023965.1 Spilogale gracilis | reverse complement strand
TATCTTATTACAGTGCTCATCATATGGTATTACAATTGTCCTTCTTCCTGCAATATGAGCACACTGAGGGCAGGGATGATGCCTTTTTCCTTTTCCTTTTTGTAATCTGTGGGTCTCCTATAATGTATAACCCATTGTGGGAACTTGATGTCAATCAAAATGAAACAGACTATAGCTTTTGACTATAAAACTCAATACCATTTATGCCATACCAAAGTTAAGTCTTGAACACTGCTATACTCTTGGTATTGTACTAACATGAGGTTATAGGAGACAGTCTGGTGATTAAGAATGAGCGCTCTGTCCCTGACTGGTTGGACAACCTTGATTGATTTCCTTCGGCTTTGGGATACCTCAGTTTCTCTCTCTATGAAATGGGGATATACTAATCCCCTACTTCATAGGCCTATTGTGAGAATTAAATGAGATAATACACACGAGTTATTTAAACAGGCCTGGCACAAGGTAGCACTCAATGTATTTTAACAATATTAGTGGTAGTCGTAGCATAAATATGATGATAACAGTGTGGATGATGAATTAAGGTCATGACACAGGGGCAGATTGCAGACCATGTTTTCAGCACTAAACTAAAGGATTAACATCTAGAATATATAAAGAATTTCAAAATTCAATTTTAAAAATCAAAAAACCGAGGCAAAGAAATGATTTACTTGCCTAGAAACTCAGCAGAGGACTCACTAATATTTTGGAACATGGAAAGCAAAATTCATGAAATCACTGTAATCATTTGGAAATTTTGTAAAGCTGCCACACTGATGAAACTTTCAAAGTCTGATGGTTTCAAATGTGGGCAAGTAGCTAACGTGATGGGAACTCTCACGCACAGGTTGTCACCAGCACCGTGGGAAGTGATTCAGCAGTTTTTATTAACACTGAGTATGTGCCTGTCCAGGAATCTGGTCTCCTTTACACCAGGGCTATTCAAAGCGTTCAGTAGTTCGGAAGGTTTTACCAGAAGGACGTAAGAGTCTACCTGTGTTCACAAAAGCATTTCCCACGTCCATCCCAAATCATACTTCAGTGCATGACTCCTGAGTTCAAAAGCCTATCGGTAATCAAACAAAAAAGAAGCCTCCTTTAAAAGCCCCCTAGACACCATGGAGCTTCTGGTCTTCTAGTCTTTGTATACACACATTCCTGTTCAGAGTGAAGCCTTAGTCTAAAATGAGATACATTGTTACACTGCAGAGCTAGGTGGAAGAGATGATCATGTTCGCTGCACCATTTTGTTTCTGTTATTCCTAAACTAATGCCAAAAATCACAACTCTATTTGTAGTGGTGGGGTCGGGGGAGATCATGAGAGCAAATCATGGCTAAATTTTTTAATTATTTAAAATTTAAAAATTATTTTAATACTCTATGACTTTTCTCGTGTGTTTAGGTACAGGCAATTCTGTTGAGCAATCCTCAGTATTTATGCCTAAAATGTTTCATTCGCAGGAAAGAAAAGAAACTTTAAGTAGTCAGAGAAATATAAGTCAGGGACTCCGATTTTTTTAAGTGGATCCAACATGTCTTTCTGGAAACCCCAAACTGCCCAAAGTAAATTGGATAAAAATCTGCAACTAAAATGTGTTCATCATTTCTTTCTTTTTGGTGTGTACTCTTAAACAAAGCAGCTAAAATGCACATTATAAAAGCATATCATTAACACCAGTTCTAGTTTAAATTAATTCCCATCTGATTTTATTTATAAAACAATGCTTTTTATTAGTTAACAACCAAAAAATAGAATTGTATGTTCCTTCTACACAGATGAGTTTCTGCTTTGTCTTTCTCTTCCTTTAAATACGAGGACATGTTTTACCCTGATGTCTCGAAATTAATGACATTATTTATGACATCTATACTGGGTTCTAAGTCAATTATTCCCTGAAGCAGAATACCAATAATTCATATATGCACACAAACACACTTACCAAAGGAACACCAGGCTTTTTTATCATATACTCCATTTCAAAAATAAATTACAATTTTAGCTAAATAGTATGTTACATTATTCTAAATTAAATAATGAGAAGCAACATGTCGATTCATTTTCTTGTTTGGATGACTTATTATAAAGTGAATCAATTAATTATCTCTATACCATTTAAATCATCTCTTTACAATATGCATCTTGAAATTTATTTCTCAGTAGTTGGGTAGTGTTTCATATTTATTCAACATTAAATTCAAATTCAATTCAAGGAAAAGCTAATGAGATTTTTGAATCCTATACTAACATTTATTTGAATCAAAAATGAAGTTAAACTATTGCTGTTGGAAAATGTTTTATTTTGCTGATAGGTTTGACAAACTTTGTTGGTTTATGTCAATATAGGGAGGATATTTTTATAAATTAAATGAGATAAATCTGCAGCTTTAAGGTTTTGATGAAAATATATTTTAAAATGTGATAAGAGGGGCGTCCGGGTGACTCAGTCTATTAAGCAGCTGCCTCAACTCAGGTCATGATCTCAGGGTCCTGGGATCGAGCCCCCATCTGTCTCCCTGCTCAACAGGAAGCCTGCTTCTCCCCCTCTACTCACCCCTCCCCTGCTTGTGCTCACTCTCTCTCTCTCTCTTTCTCTCTCTCTTGAATAAATAAAATCTTTTAAAAAATAAGATGTAATAAGATACATATTTACATATTAGTAATAAAACTTGCAATGTTTCCATTTTTTTTTCAGTTATTACAGACACTATTGATGTCCCACTGGGTCTCCTCCAGCCCACGTCTGAGTTCACTGCACCTTCTTGGGGTAAGGGCAGAGTCTTTGTCTAAGGAAGGCTCTCTGATCCTCAGCCAGGCACAGGGGCCGGTAATGAAAGGGCGTGAATGCCCCACCTCCCTGTCCTTTGATGGGACAGTTCTGAGGTGCCTTTTACATGTTACTCAGAAGGTCCCCACTGTGATATACTTTCTGGGATCAACACTCAGATAAACCACTTGAACCCAAGACCTCATTTTAGAGCTTGCTTTGCTTTTTTGGAGAACTCTAAGACAGTGATCTGTTCAATACAAGAGGCTTTAAGTAAAAGAACAACAGATATAACCAAGAGCTATTTAATGAATCCAAGTGTCCCTCCTAGAAATCAAACGTGTGAATAACTCTCATTCATGTCAGGTGGTTTTCAATGTTCACCAATTTGAAGAAGAATTTAACAGAATTTTTAGCAAGAGGAATACTAAAAATAATTTTTGATGGTAAATGACTAGGTGGTATTTGACATGTAATTTGAATAAAATTCAAGGAATTGGATAAAATTGCCATAACAAATACTTTTCATTCCCATTTACTTATTACAATGAATATGTTTTCTAAGCAGTTACTTCCGTAAAAATGGAATGGAAGATGGGAATAAAATCAGTACAGAAATCTATGCTGTTCTAGTGTAAAACCGTTTATCAATGATACATGAACTAATTGGAAACAGAAACACTATTTATATTATTTTGAGGGAAGTGTTATATATGACTAATGAATCACTGACCTCTATCCCTGAAACCAATGACACAAAATATGTTAATTAATTGAATTTAAAAAATAATTTTAAAATTTTAATTTCCATGCATAATTTCATCAAAAAGAAATATAATAGTGTGGTCAAAAATGGGACTTTCTGGAATAGAAATATATTACATGAAGATAAAACCACGAGAATTGGAATGGGAAGGGGAAAACAGAAAGATTTAAAATTTCCATAAGAAATTATGCATGTATTTTTAATGATTACGATCATTGAATCAAATTGTTATGGTATTTAGATTCTTTTGGATATACTTGAAAAGTAATTATTTATTTAAAAATATTAATATTTACAAAATGCCAGAACTGTACTAAACCTATGATTTAAATTCTCAAATGTCAGTATTAAACTGTGTGATGAGGAGTACATAGTTTCTCCAAATTCTTTTTTTTTTAAGATTTAATTTATTTATTTAACAAAGAGAAACACAGTGAGAGAGGGAACACAAGCAGGGGGAGTGAGAGAGGGAGAAGCAGGCTTTCTTCTAAGCAGGGAGCCCGATGTGAGGCTCGATCCCGGGACTCCAGGACCATGACCTGAGCCAAAGGCAGATGCTTAACAATGACTGAGCCACCCAGGTGCCCCTCTCCAAATTCTTTTAAGGGTTATAGAAGAAATGAATTTGAAGACTTACAGGTTGAGTTGTGCCCCCACTTCCCACCCCCAATTCGTGTATTGATCTTCTAAGCCAAGTTGTTCAGAATATGCCTTATTTGGAGATATAGATATTTTTATATCTTTATAAAAATCAGATTAAAAATGAGGTCATTAGAGTGGGCCCTATTCCAATATGATGGTGTCCTTATTAAAAGGGATGTTTGGACATGGAGACAGAGGAAATACAGGGTGAAGAGACAGACGGAGAAGGTGACTGTCTTCGAGCCACGGAGAGAGACCAGAAGAGAGACTCTTACTTGGAACCATTCTAGGAGACACTCATCTCAGATTTTGAGCCTCCAGAACTGTGAGAAATATATTTCTGTTGTTTAAGACCCCCATATGTGGTACCTTTTTACAGCATCTCTAGAGAGCTAATACAAAGACTATTCTCCTGGAGAAACCCTTACATTGATGGACAAGGAGAAGTGTAAAGGGACATTCACAATGCTGGTCTTTGCCTTAGGGGAATAGATCACTAAAATCTGGTACCTCAGCATTTCCCATTTAGTGCTGCAGATGAGATCCAGGAAATAGGAATGCAATTTCAGATCTTTCTGACTTTGGAGACCTGCTCCTGCGATCTGAAACTGACAAATGCTCTTCCATTTTCTTCAAATGCCCTGAAGCCACACATGCCTTGGGCCATAATTTTCTTTTTTTTTTTTTAAGATTTTATTTATTTATTTGGCACACAGAGAGAGATCACAAGTAGGCAGAGAGGCAGGCAGAGAGAGGAGGAAGCAGGCTCCCTGCTGAGCAGAGCTCGATGTAGGGCTTTATCCCAAGATCCTGAGATCATGACCGGAGATGAAGGCAGAGGCTTTAACCCACTGAGCCACCCAGGAGCCCTGGGCCATAGTTTTCTTTACCTTGTTTCCATGGGATTGCTTGGCAGTCTTTGGAGCAAGTAAATGCAGTGGTATTTTTGACACACTTTATAATGTCAAAGAACTTTCCACTAGTTTCTACATTGCAGGCTAATTTTTACCCTCTGCTATTCTCTTTGATGTACCCAGGCTGCCACAACTCTAGAACTTGGATTTTAAAATCCAGTGTGATTCTCCTCCTTTGTTTATTTGCAACAAGTCTGTCCTATTTCCTCTTGTATCATGGGGCAAAATTGGAAGAATCTAAAACAAATGGCAACATGGTATCTTTTGTTTAAAAAGATGAATCGAGGGGCGCCTGGGTGGGTCAGTCATTAAGCTTCTGCCTTCAGCTCAGGTCATGATCCCGGAGTCCCGAGATTGAGCCTCGCATCGGGCTCCCTGCTCAGCGGGAAGCCTGCTTCTCCCTCTCTCAATCCCCCTGCTGTGTTCCCTCTTTAGCTGTCTCTATCTATCTATCTGTCTATCTATCTATCTGTCTATCTATCTATCTATCCGTCAAATAAATAAAGTCTTTAAACAATTAAAAGAAAATAAAAAGATGAATTAATATGCTGAATGGCAGAATGAATAGACAGGTATGTGATAAAGGAAGTGAAGTAAAAGGTCAGTTGTAGAATCTATGTTGGGGATATATGTAAATTTTATAAAAACTTACAACTTTGATTTTTTAAAGATTTTATTAATTTATTTGACAGAGAGAAGCACAGCTAGAGAGGAAACACAAGCAGGGGGAGTGAGAGAGGGAGAAGCAGGCTTCCCACCGATCAGGGAGCCCAATCCGGGATAATAACCTGAGCCGAAGGCAGTCTCTTAACCAACTGAGCCACCCAGGCACCCCTATGACTTTGATTTTGCTGTATGTTTTCAAGTTCTCATAAGAAAATATTGGAAAAACAATGAAAATGTAAGTGGCAGACAGAGTAGCTCGAGCACAGGATGAACAAGGCACACACAACACAGAGCACCTCCAACTCAGGTAACCAAGATCCAGACCGACTGTGATGAAGTCCTGTGGATAGCATGCATCTCGATACGATGTGATGAAGGTCGCACTTCACCTCTGTAACTTCCCAAACAGACCCCAGTGTAATCATGACAAAAAATTAGATAAATCCACGCTGAGGGAGTGTCTACAAAATATCCAAGCAGTGAACCTTACAACTGTCAAAGTCATCTGGAAACAAGGAATGTCGGAGAAACTGTCACAGCTAAGAGGAGTGGAAGGAGACATGGTGACTTATAGCTAACGTGGTTCCCTGGATGGGATCCTGGGACAGAAGGAGACAGTAGGCGAAAACCAGAGATCTGAATAAAGTATAGACTTTACTTAACGATAACCTATCGATACTGGTTATCCATTTTAGCAAATGCGTCCCACTAAACTCAAGGCGTTAGCAATAGGAGAAGTTGGGTGTGGAATATCCAGGAACTCTCTGTTCTGTTTTCACCCACTAATAATAATTCTAAAACTGTTCTAAAATACAAAAGTTTATTTAAAAACATATAGTAAATAATACCTGAAGGAATTAATGTTCCTCTGTTAGTCTATCGCAGGTGCTGTTAGATATTTAACCTTCTAAATGCAGTTGTAAGGTCTTTATCTGTGTATCTCTGTAGACTAAATGTTGACCATGGTAATACACACTGAAAGCAAGGCCAATTCATAGGAGTTATGCGTGGAACTGAAGCATCTAGTCCATTCATTTGGGATTAACAAATTGCGTGTGTGTGCCCGCGCATGCGCATGCAAATATTTTTTTTTTTTTTGAGGATGGGGGTTGCAAAATGATGTCATCAGATAACATAGAACAAACAGTTAAATCAGAACGGATGGGATAGCATTTCCCCAGATTTTCATTGGTAATAGCCTGTTCTACAGATGCAAATACATTCATACAAAACTATTTTGCGACACCTGTAAGGGTATTCTTACTCAACTTATTTATTACAGGTATGTGTAAGAATTCAAAGCGTGTCCATTTATGAACTGTCATGCTGTTGCGAAGACACCCATCTTTATTGTATTTTAAATTCCAGAAATAGCTATAGCAAGGATTTCCTTCAAGAAGTCGGCTTTCCTGGACTGTACTTTCTGGGCCCTCTGCTGATTGCTTCACAACCTGGACTCCAGGCCTTTCTCTGTCTTCTGCCATCTCCTGCTGGGCCTTACCCCTCTGCAGTTTAATTCCTGTGTGTTCCTTTGACCTTAGTGGGCCAAAAAAAAAAAAAGTTCAATTCCAAAGTTTTATGGGTTTGAAAAATAACAGCTTGCATTTATACAGAAAATTACAAAGTACTTCTGCATATATGATCTCACTGGATTCTCACAGAAATTTTCATAAAAACTCCTTTCTTTGCTAAGGGCAGAGAGGGTAAGCTCCAAAGTGGCCCTGCCTCCTGATGTTGGCCCTTCTTGGCTCCCCAGCATCTGGCTACGCTTGCAGTATTAGGGAAACCCTCCAGCCTCTATTGCAGCTGCCCACAGACACATGGCCCGGGACCCACCTATGACCCAGCTCACACCTCACTCTGAATCCGAAGTGAGAGAAATGAGGACTCAGGATCCATGCTGGAGTTGGAAGGGTCAGATACATCCTTATTTAGGGGCCATCAGGGACAGTAATTCAAGTGGGAGCATCTCTAGCCCTATCCTCCCCCAGAGCTGGTAGTACCAGACCCAACATCGAGAGCCCAGCAGTGGCATGGTTGCCAGGCAAGCTTGCAAGACAATTTTGGACTCTGTTCCCTGTTGTCCAACCTGCAGATGAAATTCTCTACCCTCTGGGAGATTATCTGACACACGGATACTTGAGTCCCCACCCCCTGCTTTTTTAAAAATAGATTTGACAAACAGTAGAATAGAATAGAATTGGCATGCAATAGAATAAAATTGGATTGACACACAATGAATAAAACAGAAGTGACATATAATTGATTAAAACAGAACTGATATGAAATAAGCTGCACATATTTAAAGTATATCATTTGATAATTTTTGACATATTTAAAGTATATCATTTGATAATTTTTGACATATTTAAAGTATATCATTTGATAATTTTTGACATATTTAAAGTATATCATTTGATAATTTTTGACATACATTTTTTAATGCTCCTTTGTAATCCTTCTTTTCCACTTGTTACTACCCCTGCCTCTTCCCAGGCAGCCACTGATTTGTTTTATGTCATTTACAGAAAATGATTTTCCAGAAATGTTATAGAAATACAGAGTACACACCTTTCGTCTGGCTTCTTTCACCCAGCATAATTATTTTGACATTCAGCTTGTTGCAAGTATCAGTGGTTTAGCAATCTTTTTTACTGCTAAGTAGCATTCCATTGTAAAGATATACCACCATATATTCATCTGCGTATTCGCATCTAGGTTTTTTCCAGGTTTGGAGTATTACCAATGGCACTTCTATGAAGAGCCATGTAGAAGTCTTTGCATGGTCATGTGCTTTCAGTTCTTCTGAATTAATGCTTAGGGCAGAATGTCTGGATAATATAGTAGGTAATATTTTAATTTAAGAAACTGCCAGGAGACGCTGGGCTGATCAGTCAGTTAAGTGTCTGACTCTTGATTTCATTCAAGTCATGAGCTCAGGGTCATGAGATCAAGCCTAGCATCGGGCTCCCCACTCAGTGCAGAGTCTGCTTAAGACTCTCTCTCTCTTTCTCCCTATGCCCCTACCCCTCCTCACATGCTCGTGCACACACTCTCCCTCTCTCAAAAAACAAAAACAAAAACAAAAAACCCAAGCAAAACAAAATTGCCGAGACTTTTCCAAAGTGATTGTACCATTTTACATTCCAACCAGCAGTGGGAGAGTTCCAGTTCCTTCACATCTTCTGCTAGATTTGTTATGATAAGTCCAAATTTTGCCTTTCTAATAGGTATGAAGTTATCTCATCCTGGTCTAATTTGTGTTTCCCTAATGGCCGAGGATGTCAAAGTATCTTTTCATCTGCTTTTTTTTTTTTTTTTTTTTTGCCACCTGTATATATTCTTTTCTGAAGTATCTATTCAAGTCTTTTGCAGTTTTTAATTGGCTTGTTTGTTTTCTGATTATTGAGTTATGAAAGCTCTTTACATATTCAGTATACAAATATTTTCACATTTTCTGCCATCCTGGGACTGGTTGCTTTATTCTCTTAAAAAGTATCATTTAGGGCACCTGGGTGGCTCAGTGGGTTAAAGCCTCTGCCTTCCGCTCAGGTCATGATCTCAGGGTCCTGGGATGGAGGCCCACATCAGGCTCTCTACTCAGCAGGGAGCCTACTTCCTCCTCTCTCTCTCTCTGCCTTCCTCTCTGCCTACTTGTGATCTCTCTCTGTGTCAAATAAATAAATAAAATCTTAAAAAAAGGTATCTTTAAAAAAAAAGTTTTGGGGTGCCTGGGTGACTCAACTGGTGAAGCCACTGCCTTTGGCTCAGGTCATGATCCCAGAGTCCTAGGATTGAGTCCTACATTGGGTTCTCAGATCTACAGGGAGTCTGCTTCTCCCTCTGACCTTCTCCCCTGTCATGCTCTCTCTCACTCTCTGTCTCTCTCTCTCTCTCTCTCAAATAAATAAATAAAATCTTTAAAAAATAAATACATACATACATAAATAAAAGGCAGTTTTGAATTTTGATGAAGCCTACTTTATCATTTTTTCTGTGTTGAATTGCTTTTAGCAGCATATCCCAGAAATCTTTGCTTAACTCAGGATCTCAACTCAAATTCTCCTATATTTCCTTCTAGAAGTTGTATAATCTTAGCTTTTACATTTAGCCCTAGGACCAATTTTGAGTTAATTTTTCCCTGCAGTTCTCCCCCAAAGCCTCACTACAGCCTCACCTTACCCTACAGAGTTAGTTCCAACGCTACTTGCCGTTTTTGCTTGCCATTTAACTACAGTGGACTCTTTGCAAAACTCTTGCTCTCTTCTGCCAAACAGCTCTGTTCACCCTAATCCCCCTCCCACTCCTTATCCCTTTTGGCCAAAGACCTTACACATTTTAACTCAACATAAGCTATTCTGGCTTAGCATAGAGCAGAGCACAATAGAGATCCTCCACAGTGTTTAAAAATGGGCCAGTAGAAGAAATAGGTAAATAATGAGCAAGGACATATTCCTTGACTCAAGTGACATAGTAATAACCTGGGGAACTGGAAAGGGGCTTCTGATTCCTAGTTCAGTCAGCGTTTTCATGTGGCATTTGAGTTAAAAGCTTGAAAGAGCTTCTTGACCACTGTCAGTTTCCCATATGCATTTTGTAGATGTCAGTAATGGTACCCAACCTGTAAATCTCTTGGCACATTGGCCCCTTCGTGCCCCATGATTGGTGACTGATACATTTGGCCTAAGCATTTTTATGCTGTGAAGTTATTTATGGATGACTTCAGTCTTGAAGAATTTCTGTTGATCCAGTAATTGGCCTAAGCATTAGTTTTTGATGATTTAGCTGTGTTCCTTGTGAACTAATGATGACTAATGATAGGGATTTAAGAACTGATACCCTTAGGTGCTTAGCTGATTTAAACAGTACATTAAACAATATAACACTAAAGCTCATGTTTCTTAAAAAAATATTTCATGAAAACCCAGGAGGTGAACCGTAAGTGCTGTATTAGTTGCATTAAGGATTAATTTTATAGCTCCAGAGGTAGACCAGAAGCAGACTTTTTTCTCTAAATGAATGTGCCTTTCACTAAGAACAGAGGCTCATGATGAATGAGTAGTATATGAACTCCAGCTCCCAAACTCAAGACCTAGTGCTTAAAAGGGAGAAGCATGCAAATTTGAATTCAACTGTGAGGAAACATCAGATAGACCCACACTGAGAGAAAGTCTCAAAAGTATCAAGGTTATGAAAGACAAAAAGACAATGAGGACCTGTCCCAGATGAGAGTCATGACAACGAAATGCAATTATGAAATGTTGGCGGGGATCCTACTTAATAGAAAGAACATAGATGTGATAACTGACAAAATTTGAATAAGGTCTGTTGATTAATTAATGGTATTGCCTGTACTATTTTTACTTCCCTGGTTTTGATAGTTGTATAATGGTTTCATTTGTGGAAGCTAGAAGAGTATATGAAATCTTCTGGGACTATTTTTTACAACTTGGTATTATAAGACTAAAATTAAATCATAATATATTATTTAAAATATCCCTAAAATAAATTAATAAACAAACAAAAAGCTCCAACAGATAGATACATAAAAAGAGAGGGAGACATTTCTTTTTTTTAATTGAATTTAATGAACATATAGTGTATTGTTAGTTTCAGAGTTAGAGTTCAGTGATTCTTCAGTTGTATATAATACTCAGTGCTCATTCCATCAAATGCCCTCCTTAATGCCCTTCATCCAGCTAACCCATCACTCCGTTGTCCCCTCCAGCAACCTTTGGTTTGTTTGCTATAGTTAAGAGTCTCTTATGGTTTGTCTCCCTCTCTGATTTAGTCTTATTTTATTTTTCCTTCCCTTCCCCTATGTTCATCTGTTTTGTTTCTTAAATTCCACATATAAGTGAAATCATATGGTATGTCTTTCTCTGACTGACTTATTTCACTTAGCATAATAGAGGGGGAGACATTTCTGTGCAGAGAATATTATAAAGATTTTAAATTGGCAGAGTTCCAAACACCAACAAAAGCATGCAGAAAGAGAATTGATCCTATTGAGCCTATAGCCCCTCAAGAAAATGGAGTTCTTCATTATATAATAGAAGAAGAACAGAACCACTGCCTCTGGTCTCAGGAGATACAATAGCACAGGTGCCCGTCTTAACGTCTCAGCCTGCACTGCTGGTGAGGCCTAGGAATCTGACTTCTCATGGCACCTGCTGGGTGTGGTCAGGACTTGTCTGCTCAGATACAAGTGAGTCACCACTCCTTCTTAATAGACACCTAAGAACCAGACAGTTTTGTGTATTTCCAGTACCACACTGGGTGCCCTAGTACAGACTGGTGCACTGTAATCAGGGGATTTGACCAGATTCACCTGTAAGGCCCATCAGCTCCTAAGAGAACCTGAGAGCAGAGAAAATATAACCTTTTTCAAAGTAATATCAACAACAACAACAAAATAGATCACCCCCAAGACCCTGCATCTCCAAAAACATTTGGTCCATGTTGTATCTGAAGAGGGCTCAGAGGAGGGTGCTGGCCTCCTGGAGAATGTAGGGGTGGAAAGCAAGTTCAGTGGCTTCTGTCCAAGTCTCACACACCATTGCGAGGAGCAACTCCTCTCACCCTCTGAGCTGGGTCAATTCCAACGTCCCTTCTTATTTTACTTTGACCTATTTAACCCTCTAACTTGTAATTTAAGGAAAGAATATTTATTCAGATGAAGAATACAGACTAAACCCAAGTGCCATAATTACCGTTCCAACCCAAAGCTTGACATTGCTGAAGGAAAGGTACTTCTCTCTCTGATTTTGAAAAATGGTCTGTGATGTCTCCACCTCCGCACTCCGGAACCTCTGGTCTCTCAGGTACTCTGTCACGTACTCTTACCTGTGTATATTTTCAATCCTCTTCCGTTGATATGTCTTTGAAACCAGCTAACCTCAAACAAATGAAAACCTCCTTCCATGACTCTCTGTCCCTTCAGAGTCAAACTTCAGGAAAAATTATGTATGCTTTGCCATATCTATTGTCTTCCCTTCCACTGCCTCCTAAATCAACTCCATCATGCTAGAGGAGGGAAAGAGACACTCAATAAGGCTGCCTCTATATCATGAACCCAAGGGACATCTGTTCCAGTCTAATAGAACTTCCCAGACCATCGGGACTGTGAGTCATTCTCTTTCTGAAAGATGTTCTGTCCTCAGCTTCCTTGATGCTATCTGCTGCTGATTTTTCTCCTGTTTCTCTGGCAACTCCTCCTGGATATCCTTTGTTTGCTTTACTTTTCTACCCAGACTATTAAATGTTGGAATTTCTTAAGACTAGATCCTAGGACTTCATTCTCTACTTGCTTTACTTTCCTAAAGCAATCTCACTCGATGTGACTTTAAATAGCCTATGTTCTGGATTCCCATATACTCAGCTCTGAGTTTCTGGCTATCAACACTTCTACCTTGCTGTCTCAAAAGCACTCAAAATCCAGTGTGTCTAAAACTAATTTAATCTCCGCACCCAAACTCCTGAACCCGGATCCTGTTCTTCTTGCTGTTTCCTCACTCAGTGAATAGCCCCACTATCGTGGCAATTGTGTCATCCAGAAACCTGGATATTATTATTAACAGTGTCCTCTCCTTTATCCTATATATAACACCAAAGGAAAACTTTCCATCCTTCTACCTAAAAATCTCTCATATCCATTCACTTTTCTCCATTTCTCTCACTACTACCTCTTCAGAGCAATGACTATGGGAAACTTCCCAGTTGGTTGCTTGTCACTTTCCTGTGCCTGAAACCATTCTGCCATTTCTTCCCTTAGTCTCTTCATACTGTACCACCAAAGTGGTCTCTTTTCCTTAACTTTAATTTTGAAGTTTTTATATATTCACAGGAAGGTACGAAGATAGGACAGAGAGAACCCACATATTCTGCACCCATTTTCCTCAGGGGTTACATTTTGCATAATTATAGCACAAGGTCAAAGGCAGAAATTTGACATTGGTGGAACATGTGAGTATAGTCTTGTTTCATTTTATCATGTGTGTAGATCGACGTCACCACAACTACAACAATCAAGGTACAGAACGATTATTCCTTCACCACAGAGACCTCCCTCGTGCTACCCCTTCGTGGTGATACCTACCTCTCCTCACTGTCTGCCCCACAATTTCTAACCCCTACAACCTTCTATCTGTTTTCCATCTCTATAATTTTGTTTTTTTCAGGACCCCCCAAATTAATAAAATCTGTGACTTTCTAGGATTGGCTTTTTTCACTCAAGAGAATGCCCTTGAGATCTATGTTGTTGCATATAAATAGTTTGTTCCTTTTTATTGTTAAGTAGTACTCATGTTATGGTTCAGTGAATTCTTATGAATTCATTTGGCTGTTTAAGGTTTGGGCTGCAATGAACAATTGTGTACAACTGTTTATGTGGACATAAGTCTTCATTTCTCTGGAAATCCCAGGAGTACAACTGTATATTTGGTTTTATAAGAGACAAGCAAATCGTTTTCCATACTGGCTATACCATTTTAACAGTAATGCAGGAGAGATCCACTCTGTTTTCATCCCTTTCCCTGCATCCTTGTTATTATTTTTTAAGCTGCTCTAATGGGTATGTAGTATTCTTTCACCTTGGTCTTCGTTTGCATTTATCTAATGGCTGGTGGTGTTAAACATTTTTAATGTGCTGTGTGCCATTGCCATATCTTACTTGGTGCAATGTCTCTTCCTATCTTTTTTTTTTAAGATTTATTTATTTATTTTAGAGAGGGAGGGTCAGAAACAGAGGGAGAGAATCATCAAGCAGACTCCCACTCAGCACAGGGCCCAACAAGAGGCTTGATTCCACCACTCTGAGGTCATGACCTGAGCCAAAATCAAGAGTCTGACACTTAACCGACTGAGCCACCCACACACCCCACATATTTTAGATAATCTTGTCTATGTCTTCAAAAAAATCTTTCTGGCATTTTATTTATTTTTTTTTAAGATTTTATTTATTTGACAGAGAGAAACACAGCCAGAGAGGGAACACAAGCAGGGGGAGTGAGAGAGGGAGAAGCAGGCTCCCCGCTGATCAGGGAGCCGGATGTGGGACTCGATCCCGGGTCTCTGGGATCATGCCCTGAGCCGAAGGCAGTTGCCTAACCAACTGAGCCACCCAGGCGCCCCATCTTTCTGGCATTTTAATAAGAATTATATTAAATTTGTATATCAGTTTGGGGAGAATTGACATCATTGCTCTGTTGAGTCTTCCTATTCATGAACATGGAATGCCTCTCCACTTATTTAGATCTTTGATTTCATTGTCTAATAGTTTTAAGCACATAAATCCTATGCACATTTTGTTAGACTTATACCTAAGTGCTTCATCTCTTTAGTGATGGCAAGTAATATTTATTTGATTTCAGTTTCTACATGTTAATTGATAGTATACATAAATATAACTGATTTTTGTATGTTGATCTTGTAGTAACAGTGAACTCAATGGACGTAAGAGTTGTCCTGTAGATTCTTTGGGATTTCTATGTAGACATCATGTAATATGCAAATAGGTACAGTTTTATTACTTCCTTTTCAATCTATATGCATTTTAGTTCCTTTTCTTCATTATTGCACTAGCTAAAATTTCTGATCTATGTTGAATAACAATTATGAGAGTGGATAGCCTTGCCTTACTCTCAATAATAGGTTGAAAACATCAGTTTTTCACTATTAAGTCTGATTTATTGCTATAAATTATATTGAATTCTTTACTAGTTTGAAGAAGTTCCCTTTTATTCCTATTTTTCTGATAGTTTTTATCATGAATGGTGTTGGATTTTGTCAAGTGCTTTTGCTGAATTGATTCATATAACCATGTGATTTTTTCCCTGTCTTTAATCTGTTAATATGGTGGATTCCACAAACTGATTTTCATTTATTAAACCAGACTTACATCCCTAGAATAAATTCCAGTTAGTCAGGGTATATAATTACTTTTAATTTCATTTATTATTGTTGTTATATAAAATTAATTTTTATTTACATCTATTTTCCCAGAATGATCTTTAAAACATAAATTTGACTGCATAATTCCTCTGTTTATATCCTTCTGTTGCTTTCAATTACCTGTAGAAAATAGACCAAAGCCTTATACAGGCCCAGCTTATGGCTCGGTCTGGTCCATGCCTTCCTCACTACCTCATCTTGTGCTGTTGTGTCATTTTCTGTGTTCCAGGCTCACTTCCTGGCCTTCACACTGCTCACTCTGCCTCTGACATTTCCCCTACCTTTTACAAAATTAACTCTTACATACTTCTCATATCTTGGGACTATCCCCTTATAGCCCCCAGCTACAGTCAAGCCCTTTTATTTAACCTTCACTTTATTGTATCAATTTCCTCTGCACACAGCTCATAGTTACATGATTAGATGTGCTAGTATTTAATGTCTTCTTGTCTCATGAGCTGCAAAGTTTCATGGATAGGAGTCATGGCCATCTTAGTTTCCATGGTAACTTCCTTACAGGGCCAAAAGAAGGCATCTAAATATTGTTGAATAAATGCATCAAAGAAAGCATAAGGGGAGGGTAAACAAATGTAGATGGGTGGGAAAGATAAGTGGGTTTAGCATAGTTGCCAAGTTTGGGAAGGTATAGAATCCTGGGAGACAACCTTCCAAAGTTAAAACTATGATTTCCAGATAGGAGAAGGAGTGCTATATGGTTTGTAGACCAAGGGGAGCCATGGGCTTTGGGATAGAGGAAGCACCTGAGCTTGTTATCAGTTGTTATAAATGTATGTATGCCTTCATATTTCATCTCTTTTCCCCAATGTCTATCTCTGCAAGATGATCTTCACATAATAAATATGTCTATTTCTTATTTTATTTGTATGTGTATATAAATTGGTTCTTCAGAATCTTCCAGAAACAAAAAAGTCAGCTAACAAAACAACTTGGTGATCTCAGAAAATTAAGATCAGAAACTGTATCCCAAAATTTTGCTAATGACTTTGAAAAGCCAAATCTAAGAGCTTTTTTAAATCTGTCGTCTTCTCTCGCTTAGCTCTATTTGATTCTGATGAGAACTCTTTTCTTCACCTTCTGTGACTCATTGTTTTCCTGAGACTGTGCTCATCTTTTGTTCCATTCCATCTTCTCTGTCTCTGCCACCCCCTAATTGCAGGCCTGCTGCAGAGTACTGGTCCCAGCCTTTCTTCTCTTCCCTTTCTCCTCCCCACTGAGTATCTCTTCTCCCAGCATGTCTGTAGGGACCACTCCCTTACCAGATGCTCTTAATGACAATGACCTTCAGGACCCCTCACTGGAGGTCATGATATGCTGCTGCTTCCAAGGCTCCAGAATTTCCTTTTACTCAGAAACCTTCCACACTTAATTCTATTGCAATGTATGCATGGATAAAGTATTCCTGGGGCTATGTAGTATGTGGATTATAATATTATATTGCTATAAATTCCTCATGAAGTCTTTGTCTCCTTAAAGGAATGGAGACATATTGAGTACAATTCAGCTTGACCTCTGGGAATGAACTATTTTCTTCTATCCTAAAACCAGAGTTCTAAGAAAATTATCCACATTTCTCTTAAAAGATAAAACTTGCTTCAAGCCTAGAAATATTTAACTATAGGCTTATCATAAGCATTAAAAAGTTATTGACCACCTATCTAATACTGACATCCATTTCTTTAGTTACCCAGTACTCCACTGATTCAAGGTAGGGTGCATATTATAATAAGTACTTTGTGACCTCAAGGTAACATTTCTCATTACTTCTTTGTTGTAAGATTAGCTAAAATAGTTGTGTTATTTGTGTGTGTGTGTGTGTGTGTACGTACACACATGTATGTAATTCGAAAATTTTAAAAAGTTTCCAATTGCTTTTGGCTGCTCTTTGAAATATCTCTTTTTTCAAAGATTCTATTAATTTATTTTAGAGAGAGAGAGAGAGAGCATGTAAGCAGGGAGAGCAGCAGAAGGGAAGGAAAGAAGAATCTGAAGCAGATTCCTTGCTAAATGTGGAGCCCCAACCCTGGACCCAATCCCCAAACCCCGAGATCATGACATGAGCCAAAACCAAGAGTCAGACATTTGTGCCCCTGCTTTTTGCAATCTTATCTTTGTTTTTCTTTCTAGAAAATGCATATGTGCCTTGTGCACATATGTCAGCAACTATAAAATTTACATTTTTAATCCCTGATGTCTCTTTAGAACTCAACCCTCAGTTTTTTTCTGTTCAACAGACCCTTTTACTTAAACATTAACTGTGAATTCCTAAAAAGCAGGACTTTTATATTCTCCATGCCTAGAACAATGCCCAGCACAGAGCAGACCCTCATAAACACAAAAGAATTGAATGGACATTATGCAAGATTATGAGATTATGTAGAAAGCACTTAGTGGTTAAGTGTATTAGTATGGATTACTATTAATTTAAGAAGTACTATTAGTAAAGAAAATAATAACCAACATTTGTACTATGCTTAAAGATATGTTGACGTTAAAGTAATAGATCAATACTTTCAACCTAATTTATCACCGTCTTGCTCAGTCTAGCTGCAGCCTTGACTGCTCTTCTACAAATTAGTAAAATCAGTCTATTCAATATCGCTGGAATGTATTATCTTTATTTCTTTGCTTCTGTAATCAATCCCCCTCTTGATAAAGTTGGATTCCTATTGACTCTTATTTAAATGTTCTTCAAGGTCCATCTCAGTCCCCACCTCCTAATGAAAGCATTCCCTCAGTCTTCAAGTCAACACGTCTCTGTCCTCTGAATTCTTAAAGTGCATGGTGTAACCTCATAGCGGGTAATCAGGATACAACTGTGTGTCTAATTCTAGTTCTATCATATTTTATGTAAACTTTCTCAACTATTTAACCTTCCTGAATCTTGATTGCCTGATCTATGGAGAAGACACATTAACATTTACTTCTCGAGATGCTTTTAAGGATTAAGTGAATAATGTTTATAAAAAACTTATCTAGTATGCCTTAAGTATTCAATTAAAGGTATCTCTGAAGTTATTACATGGCACATACAATTTGCCCCCTTGTTGTGGACCTTGGGTATGTATTTCATAACTCTCTAGATTGGAGGTGTTTCCTGGTAATTCTTTAATCACTGAGAGTTGTGCTTTACAAAAGGGCTTGCTGATTTACTTATTATGATATTTTTGCTGCTATCTTTATTATTATACCACAGGTTGGTGCAATACTTTATAGTTTACAAATTTCTTTAATAAATGTGATCACATTTCATTTTCATAACCCTTAATGAAAGAGGCCAAAAGTTTTTTAGACAAAACAATAAGCACAAAGTGTAAAATAATAAAATTATAAGTTGACTTTATCAAAATTAAAAATTTCAACTCCTTTAAAAGTGTATCAATCTGAACAAAATATTTGCATTCTATATATCTGAAAAAAGGCTTATGGCCAGACTACATAAAGAACTCTTACACCTAAATCATAATTTTTTAAATGTTCAAAATATATGAGCAGATACTTCAAAAATGAAAATATATGAATGGGGCACACCTGGGTGGCTCAGTCAGTTAAATGTCTGCCTATGGCTCAGGGCAGGATCCCAGGGTTCTGGGACTGAATCCCACATTGGGCTCCTTGATCAGCAGAAAGCCTGCTTCTCCCTCTGCCTACCGCTTTCCCTGCTTGTGTTCTCAATCTCTCTGACAAATAAGTTAAATTAACTTAATCTTTTAAAAAATGAAATATTGGTTATTGGAATATTAAGATTAAAATCACAATGCATTTCATAAACCATTTCATAACTAAAGTTTGAACTATTGACAATAACCATTGTTAGCCAGGCTATGAAAAAAAAACTGGAACATACATATAAAATAGTAGTTTGGGAAGTTGAGTACTTTTTTTTTTTAAGATTTTATTTATTTGACAGAGAGAAACACAGCCAGAGAGGGAACACAAGCAGCAGAAGTGAGAGAGGGAGAAGCAGGCTTCCCGACGAGCAGGCAGCCGACCCTGGGCTCGATCCCTGGACTCCGGGATTATGACCTGAGCAGAAGGCAGAGGCTTAACTCCTGAGCCACCCAGGTGCCTGAGTTGAGTACTTTTTAAAATAAGTAAAGATACCCTTATCGTAAGGCCCAGAAATTCCACTCCCAGGTTTCACCCAAGAAAAATGAACACACATCTCAGCAAAAACACTGTTCCATGAATGTTCATATTCATTTATAAGAGACAAACACCAAATGCCCATCAGTGGGTGAATGGATTAACACGAGCAAAGCTGCTTAATGAAATATCACACCACAATAAAAAGGAATGAGCAAAAGGAAGAACTATTGCTATATACAACAATATGAACAAATTTCAAAAGCATGCTGAGTGAAATGAGCCAGATGCAAAAGAACACCTACTGTCATTAATAGTTGTCTCCAGCCTGATTATTGTCTTCATAACTGCTACCCTGAAGTCTATCTCTGACATCTTGCTTAGATCCACAGCCATTAGATCTGTGGGAGAGGCCATCGTTGAGAGTTCCTCCTTCTAGTTATTCTGTTAAGTTGTGGTTGAGGGGAGGTACAGCCGAAAATAGCAACCACAATCCACGCAAGGTGCACCCTGGAGAAGGTTCACAGCAACTGCTGGAGCTGGGGAGAGGGAGAAGGATTAACTGCAAAGGGGCAAGAGTAAAATTTTAGGACTAATAGAAAAGTTGTATATATGGATATGGTGGATGAACATCTTTACTGAAATTTATCAACTATATACTTAAAATGGGTGCATTTCATTGGATATCAATTATACCTCAATAAAACCAATTTAAAGTTTTTTTTTAAGATTTTATTTATTTATTTGACAGATAGGAATACAGCTAGAGAGGGAGCATAAGCAGGGGGAGTGAGAGAGGAAGAAGCAGGCTTCCCGCTGAGCAGGGAGCCCGATGTGGGGCTTGATCCCTGGTCTCCGGAATCATGACCTGAGCTGAAGGCAGTCGCTTAACCAACTGAGCCACCCAGCTGCCCCAATAAAACCGATTTAAAAGGAAGGAAGAAAAGAAAGAAAGAAGGAAGAAGGGAGGGAGCTCGGAGGGTTTGCTCGATTTGCTGAAGACCAGAGCCCAAACCCCAGTCCTCTGATTCTCAATACACGGCTTTCCCCTGAGACTGCATTGCCTCTGGATTACCATGGGGGAAATCTAATCATTACTCCTTTTGAATGTTGAGAAAAAGCCATCACATCTTTTCAGAAATTGCCCCTGGTCCTCTGTTTCTAATCAAAAGTACAAAGGGTTAGTTCAGCCTGCATTCTGCTCCCCACGCAGGGCAACACACACCGAAACCTGGCGAGCTACCTGCAGGCCGCCCAGGGCGGTAACTTTCACCGAAGGGAGGGGCCTGCTCAGACCCTCTGCTTCTCTGGTCCTTACTGCTCTGCACCACACTCTCATTCTTGCCACAGCTGGAGCTAAGAATCTGCTCTTCCAGCTCATGGTCCAGGGCTTTTGCTGTTATCCTAGAAGCAATATGTCCTGTGCATGAGTTTTGCCCAGCTCCGTGCTTACAGTTTACACTGGGGTATTATTTAGAGATGTTGGATTGAAAGGCACATGTAATTCACTCCACAACCTCAAGGCAGACTTTCTGCTGCTTTATCTTTCCTCCATTAATGTATCTATTTACCCGATTAGCAAGCTATCAGCCCTCAGTACCGAGAGCCTGGAGAGTTCATTCAGTGCATTTCAGTCTCCTGACTGTGCATTTCAGAAGGAGAATGGAAACCTAAAAACAGAGAAGGTGAGTGAATGTAGATCCTGGGAAAGGACATGCATGACTAGATCTGAGCAACATGGTGCACAGCCAGGCAGTGAGGAGAGGGCACCACATCAGGGGAAGAAAAAACACCGAAAGCCAACCATTGTTAAATCTAAGACTTCCCCAAGAGCATAGGACATAGCAGTTTGGTGACTTTCAGAGCAAGACAGATCTTGGCTTGGGTGCTATTTCATTTGTGGGTGAATGTGCGTAAGTGACTTAACATCTCTGAACTTCCACTTCTACACCATGTGATAAAAATAAAATCTTCCCTTGGTATTATTAGAATTAACAGGTCATGATACATGAGAAGGTCATGATGATTTTTTTATAGTAAATGGTAAAAATAGAAGAGACCCCAAAGCCTCTTAACTCAACACCCTTCTCATACAGGTAAGAGAAGCACTTGCTTGTGATCCCACCACTGGCCAGTGGCAATCCTGATACCTCCTGATTAGTGCGATCTTCCCACCATGCCATGGGGCACATCCAGTTGGGGACTTAGTAATTCTAATGCTATGTGTGTGTGCGGTTAAGGGTCCAGATTCAAGGGGCCCTCAAAAAGAACAACTCTCTTTCCTCACATTTTCCACTCAAGAACACTGAACTAAAGTACCTCCTGTTTTTAAAGCTGCTCTCTTGAATAGTTTGTAACCTCTGGTAGATTTCCATAACCCAAGATGTATTTGATCTCTCCTCTTCTACTTTCTGAGTGGAGGAAGTACTGGGAGTTCCCAAGATGGAGCCCCCAAACTCTTCAAAGTCCACAGTTTTTCAGAGGTGAACAGCTACCATTTGAGGGTTGTGCTACACCTTGACCTTCCTACTTGAGGAAAAGGCTCCCTATTTTGTGAGCCTCAGGGGAACGCTGGGCTCTGCCAGCTACACCAAAGGAGAAGTCAGATGTTGTCTCCCCCACCCCTATAACTAGAACTGGGTCAGGTGAGATGCACCTAGCCAATCAGTTGTTCCCATCAGCCCATGATTCCTAAGCGAATGGTGCCAAGATTAGAATTCTAGGCAACAGCCCCAGGGGCAAAAATATAGCATTCGTGGTAGTGTCCAGAGCTATGTTTCTTAACCTTTTTTTCACTGCCATTCTCCTAGTGAGACTTTTTCAACAATTTTGCTAAATTGCCCTCCCATGAAGTTTTAAGACAGTAGATAGACTATATATCTGCTTATGTACTACATGTATATCCATGTTTTATACATAAGAGTAGGATCTTTGTATTACCCTAATTGAGAATACATATGGTATCCAATGTCATCCCACCCAGATGTTCCTGTGAATTCATAATGGCAGTACATCTTGTGCCTTAACATCTCTAGTCCGTTACCCATCTTCATTCATCTGTGAGTTTAGCTGAGCTTTTTCCAGTAAGGTCTTATCTTACTTTAGACTTGCCTGGAAGCAGACTCTGAGACAAGGATTCAAGTGCACTTCATTTATTTGGGAGGAGGCTCCCAGTAAACACCATGGGCCACTGGAGCTCAAACCCATGGGAGTGCTCTAGGTCAGAGAGTGAGACATTTGCCAGAATCATCCCCCCCAAGGGTCAAGACAGCGGAAGGTTTGTACACCGATTCCCAGCAGTCATTGTCTGAGTGCTGCTGCCATGGGTGTTAGGCAGCCCACCCTTCTAGTTGGTGCATGGGCAGAGCAGATCTGGAGGCCAGAGAAAGCCTCCAGGTAGAGAGATGTCAATGCCGGCCACTGGAAGTCCAGCTGGTGAGCACTGAAGTAAAACAGTTCAAGGGATGTGGTCAAGGCACTGACAGTGAGAAACAGATGAAAAGCACAAATCATGGGTTTGCACCAAGGATTTTGAGAACTATACCAAAGGGATTGCACTGAGGTAGCTGGAAATCAAAGGCACAGTTTGATATGAAGTTCCCAATTGACACTAACAGCTGAATTCCTATCTTCATGTGTTTTGTTTGTTTTTTTTTTTATGTGTAAGGATCACAAGAGAACTGAAATGGGGATGTATGGGAGGGTTAAGAGATCTCCAGTTTTCCCAAATATTAACCTACTCTTAAGACACCCATCACTCCCTTCCATGTCTGATTAGGCTCTTCATGTGTGGCTTGAAGGTTCTGACCTTCTCCCGAAAGGAAAAGAGTACATTCTCTTCATGCCCTGTGCTCCTAACCATCCTAACACTCTGATCCCTGATATCCCCAGACCTGTAACTAAAGTCAGAGCCCAGCATTGCCTTGGGAAAAGGGGAGGGGAAGATATACAAAGTCAAAGCCAGTAGGAGATTTACCCACCCAAGGACTTATAGGAGTTTCCTCAATTATATTGACAAAGATCTGGGAATGTGTGAGAAAAGGGATCCTGAGGACTACTGAACTAGGCAGGAGGAATAAACATCATTTTGATTAGGATAAATATGGGTACAATCACCCATGATTCTGGATTTACCAATGCTAGGCTGAGCCCCTGGGAGTGGTCCCTGATAAAGGACATGTCTGCTGGAGAAACCTTGGCCTTCACTGGAAGTGAAGTCTGGGGAAAGTTGAGAGGTCAGAAACGGTGAATTCAGTAGAGAAGAAAAGAATTGAAAGATGTCAAGAGATAGGAATGTAGTTGTAGGTTTAGCCCTATAGAGTATTTCATCACTAGGGCCTGAGATATCCACCGATGAGGGAAACACCAACGTCTTTGAATGGCAGCAGGTGGCTCTTCTCTATGGGCTGGGGAACACTGAAGATGCTGCCATTGCAAAGGGCTCTTCGAATAGGATGACCTTGGGAAAGCCCCAAGGTGACAAAGGGCATGTAGTTACACTAGAACAGACAGATACCAATAGGTACAGTCACCTTGGGGGACATTAGGACTCATCAGAAGAGACTGATCTGCTGGAGTCTTAGGGTATGGTAGACTGATCATAGGGTTCGTAGCCCCGCTTGATGTATATAACTGAAAAATATCCAGGTCTGCTGAATCAAGGGTACTTTCATATCAGAAAGTTAGGGTCCTTTCTAAGTCCCAATCAGTTCACAGATCCACACTCCCTTTAAAAAGGCTGAAGGACCCACTTTCTATATTGCAGGTGTATTCTGTGAATTTCCCTCCTAGCCTTCCCCAAAGGTACTTGTGTCCATTCCCATGGGTCACTGTACTGGGGAAAGGAAAATGCCCAAACTCTTTGGAAATATCTGGATTTGAAACTTGTCTCAAGCCAACAGTGTTATAAAAGCAGGAGTCTAGTAGAGACCAGGTGATGAATAGACTTTTACAGTGTATATGTATTCGATTTTGAGGGGGGGTGCTGCTAGAGAATGTAACCAACATGGAGAAAAATGTAACACTCACGATGAATTTTCGCTCCTGTAATAGCATCTATTCTCCCCTTCCTTGCTGAGTTCCTCCCCCCTGCATCTCAGTGTCACACACTCTCCAATCTCCTTCCCACCCCAGGGTCCTTGAACTTGCTCGTCCCTGCTCTGCACTTTCTTCCCACCTCTCCCTACACCCTTACCTAATTAATTCTTCCTCACCCTTCACATGTCTGCTCCAGCTGGGACACTTCCGTCCAGAAACTTGCCTGTGCCCATCTCTGCTTGAATCTAGGAATCTAGGTCAGCTTCCTTGGTTCAACAGCAGCGTAGGACAGCGTTCCTTTCCTTCAAAGCACCGCCCTCAGTGTGTTGTTTAAGGGCCCTGAGGGTATCTGCCTCTTTCATTCGATGATAAGCATCTTAGGAGCTTGAACCACAAGCTTTTCTTCATCTCTGTATCCCTGTCTCCCAAGGACAATGCCTGGCATGGTGGACACTCAAAAAACATCTGTCCAATGAATGAATGCATACACAAATGTACCTCCATTGTTTGTTTCAAAAAAAGTCTTGTAAGAACTAAAATTCAGCATGCATTGGCCATTATTCTTCAGGATCTTGAGTGTTGGCAGCACTTTCTTCCCGGCGACTGTGAGCAAAGATAGAAACCTGCTATCCTCCTCAATACCCCCACGTCTGAGGCTGTCAGTGTGCCCCCTCCAGAACAGGGCCAGGATCAGTAAGTTCACAGAACTTCCCTACGCAGAACATTTTAACCAGACTTACAAAAGCTGGCTTGAGATCTGAAAAAAAAAAAATAATAATAATAATAACAACAACAACAAGATTTTGTGCAAGGATAAACAGGGGAAATGGAGCCATCTACTGTCTCATTGTCCTGTATTTTGCAGCGTCCCCAAGAAAGGGCTGATGGGAGGGTTTGCAGCTGAGAGACTGGATTTTAATTGGTCTGCGAAAGTCTAATAAAGCTTTGTTTCAAGTCTTTAATTTCACCATACTTCCCTTTTAACAAACTTCAAGGAAATAACTCACTCCGAACTACAGCAGCATGCTGCCAAAGAGCTACCAAATAAGAAAGGCACATGTTTCCTGTATTTAGGTGAATGAACCGGCACGGCTCACTTAAAAGGCTTTTTTACTAGCCAGAGGATGCAAGACACATTTGCCTTCAATGTAACTTTTCTAATGAAAACGTTTGGCGCCACCTGCTGGCCAAATTCACACGGGCGGCTTTGCGTTCAGCGAACCTAACCGTCTCCCGCAGGAGCTAGCTACATATGAAAAACCCTACTATGAACTAATTGGGTGGATTTTAAGAATATAGAGAATTTAAGTTCCTTATTTTCTTATTGGAAAAAAAAATCCTATCTGAGATACTCCACCACGTGGGGCAATCTCCGTTCCCGCAGAAGTGTTTAACTGAAAAGTTTTTTTGAAGGAATATACTTTGGGCATAGTTTGTTATTGAGCTAAAGGAACAACTGAGAGAAGGAGAAGAATTGCCCAGAAATCCTACAAGCTTCTTCCATCTCTAACATACCAGGATTCTGAGAAGGTTCGAAAATGCGTCCTAAGCTAACTTTTGTCCCAAGCATACTAATCCAGTTGGCTAACTTTCCCTTTGAGAAAAGTCAGGCATTCCACTCCCTTGAGTAAAACATAAATAAACCCAGTTAGTGCTCCTGATGCTTTATGAACTGTAATTGTACTTCTTCACCTACCATTCATTCCTGAGTATGAGACCAACAAGAGGCGTGATATTTAGCACCTGAACAAGCTCATGCTAAGATAGCCCACATAATGAAGTAGCTGACTTATTATTTTAACTAGCTGACGTAATTAACACAAATGATGTTTCCGAGAAATCCGCCCCTTATGAATCAACTGTGTTTACAAATCCCCACATGTACAAGCTGTGTGTCTGAGCAGCAAGGAGAAAAAAAAAAAAGTCCTGGTAATGTATAGTTGATCAGCAGAGATAAGCCCCGTCCGCCTCACTTACTCCGGAACACCGTTCATGGGGAGGGCGTTACTTAGCATGCTTGCCTCATTCGTGCTGACTGAAGGAAATCTGGTCCCAAACATCGGCGCGTACAGAAAAGCATCTGCAGACTTAGCAAAGTGGAAGCATGTCAGGCACCAGAATTTAAGTCAGTACTTCAGGGAGAAGAGTCCCCAGAAACAACCCAGCAGAGCGTGAAGTCTCTGAAATATATTGTCATTCAAGCCCCTCTTTTTTACAGACAAGTAAATGGAGGCTTAAGAGTTTAGGACTTTTCCATGGGCCCTTATCAAGTTAGGGCAGGGCCAGGAACAGACAAGAGGTCTCCCAAGTCTCCCAGGTCTGCACCTTCTGCTTCATGCTTGTTCTAACCAAGGATCCCTTATGGAATGCAGAACACAGAGGTGACAGAGAAGCCACCGGGGAGTGCCTGTAATCTATGTTACTCTGCTGGATGTCTTCTCCGTTAAAGAAAGAAATAAACCCCTTTCGGATAAAATAAAGAGGGAGAGGGGGGGAAATGACAACTCTGCTAAGCAGAGGGCATGCAGTAAAGTGAATCATAATTCTTGAGTTGTTAAGCCCCTACTATGTGCCCAGGTGCCTTACACACTTTATCTTCAGGTCTGGTAACACTCTTCAATAGAGCATGATTACGTCTGCTTCATAGGTGAGCAGGTGGCAAACGTCCCAGCATCGTGCAGAAGTGAAAGGCAGAACCCGCCTGTGGCATCAGGACTCCCCATCTCCAAACCCTACCCTCTGTTCCCTTCACCAGGCTGCCTTCCCTGAACCCCTACAGCTGCGTCCGTTTGTGGGTGACATGTGAACCGGACGAGGGGCAGAGACACTGAAAGTTTACTGAAGTACATCCTGCTTCAAGAACCTAAGGGGGTGCCATTTGTAATAATCCACATTAATGCACACGTTTGCCTCGGGCAGTGTTACCTCAGTAGTTGTTGAACTCAGGCATCTGCCTTGAAAATGAGATTTAGGGGTACCTGGGTGTCTCAGGCAGTTAAGCGACTGTCTTTGGCTCAGGGTCCTGGGATTGAGCCCCACATCAGGCTCCTTGTTCAGTGGGGAGCCTGCTTCTCCCCTGGCTGCTGTTCCCGCCTTGCAGATCTGGTGTTTTTTTTTAATCAAGTGTGGGGTGTGTGTTCACCAGCAAAGCATGTCACGGAGGATGTCGACACACACAGAACGCTCGTCCACCTATTAGAGCTGTCTCAGACATGGCTCATCGGACAGAATAGGGTCTGTTTCCGACCCCCCCACATCTTAGAGAATGTGATCTTTGCAGGCATCACAGACAGGAAATGACCTTGAGGGAAGTCACTTGATGTCATTCCTTGAATATTCTGCTGTCAGCTCCTAAAACTGCCAGGAATTTGGTAGAGTGAGTGTCCTCTTCAGCTGCACAAACAGAGGCCACCAAATTCCAGGAAAGAAAAAAAATTGGTAATCACAGTAATTCGCGCATGGACCAAATAGGGCGGCTGGCAATAGGAGACTGCTTGGTACTATGATCCAAGCAAAGGCAAGCTCAGACCCAGCAGCTGCCGTTTTCCGAATGGCAGGTTTATGAGCTCAGTTTTCCCATCTGTTTGGTGGGTCTCAGAACACGATGTGAGTAGTCAGTCCCTGGTAGATGCTGATTCTTGTTCTTTCTGTCTTCAACCCCACGATATGGTAAAAACTCACTGGTGGCCATCCAAACCAAGAGCTGTGGTGCATGCAAAAGGTCAGCCCAGTCGCCCTGCCGTTGAGGTCACATGCTAAAATGGAGCAAATACACAAGCTTGACATTTAATATAAAACTGCTTGCATCGGATTCTTGAAGGGTCCATTTCCTTCCAAACATTTAAGAGTCACTGGTATAAATTCTTCTCCCTCACAGCTCCCAGAAGGTCTCTCTTCTCCTTAGGGACTGTGACTGAAGGGTAGGTCTAGGTCTCATGGCCTCCCCTCCCATACTGCAGCCCCTCTCACTGTCTCCCTGTCTTCGATCTCCCCCGCTACCCCTTCTCCACACTGCTGCCAGAGTGGGTGCTCGAATCTGTCCATCGAAGGGTGGGTATTGTCAGGGGTCTCCTGACATCATTCTCCTGTCTCCTTTCAAATAGAGCCTACATTTTATTCGGGTCTCCACAGCTCCCTCCTTCACCTGGGCCTCAAGGAAAGCTGTCCATACCCCCTTTTCTTTGCATGGGTCTGATTGATCTAAGAGTCAGTCCACTCACCTTGCCAGCACCTGGTTTAGTAATGATCTGCATCTCAATTTTGGCCAACAAGATGTGAGAAAATGTTTCTGGTTATTTCTTGGAATGTTCTTCATCAGTCTTATCTATAGACCATGAAGCATGCATCATTCTGTCACGATACCATCATACTGCCTTATTTCTTGACATCATTTGGTCCCTACTGAGACTGTCAGCTTGGAGTGACACTTTTCTTAGGCTACTTATCATCCCATCCCTATACAATACCCGGCATACGGTAGATCCTCCAATAACATTTGTTGATTGAATAAATGAATGAACGAATAACATTATAAGCCATCCCAAGGAGTAAATTCTCCTAATGCGCTTCCGAATAGACAAAAAGATAAAGATCTCTACTTGGTGATCACATTTGGCTACAGACTATCATCTGCCACAGTTGTCTTTTTCCAGAACACGACGCGGGGCCAGGTTTCAACCTTCTTTCTCAATTAGGAAGTGGTTTCTCGATGACGTACACAAGGAGACTTCTGTACAGGATGTTATGATCACAACAAATCAAGGTTTTAGGACACAGAAGACAGTGAGACTTTCAACACCCTGTCTTCTCAGTAGAGACAATACCACGTGCTGGCCCGCGTCATCGCACCCAACACAACTGGCAAAAACACTGGGGATCCTGGCATCACCCAGGTCTGGAGGAAGTGCATATAAGGTCTAAGGTCTATTCCCTTCATCACCAAAAACATTAAATTAACAATCCTGCCTGTCCCTGTAGGGTCCAGAGGACAAGTTGGCCGCTGTTGGGTACAGCCGGCTATGGAATCATTTGCAATTACGAGCGGTAATTTAGCTCCTGTTCCTGTAATTACAACTTCTGTGTGGACAGACAGATCCCTTATTGTGCTTGGAACAATCACATTCCAAAGACAAAGCAAGCCAAAGGAGCATATCCCAGGGCTGGCTCTTTCAACAATCTATCGCTCACAGCTCTGTGCTTAAGCCAGCTCGAGGACCCAGTTTCCTGCCATTGTTAGCACGTTGAGCCTGGAATTCCATCCAAATGCATTTGACCCTTTACTAAACAACAGTGCATATTTCCCTGATTAGTATATTCCTGTGTTTAGATGGGAAGTGGCAAGATTGGGGGAGGTAAAGGGAGAAAAAGAAGGAAAATAACAAGGAAAAAAAAAAACCTTTATTCTATTCATGCTATAATGATAACAACTTGGAGCTCTGGCTCCATCCATGAGTGTAATAAAAATGCTCTCCTGTATGTAAACACACAGACGTCTATCAGAAATCCGGTGTTATGCGCATGCAGTAACGTAACTGGAGCAGAAATGAACCAGCACACCTGGCTTCATTAATAAACAGGCATTGCTACGTGGGGTCTGTTTATTCTCAACAGGAGCACACATGCAATTATAACCTCTTCTGATTGTTCTTATCTACATACATTCTGTTTCTTCAGGATATTATTTCTTCTTATGGTGACATTGGCTAGGGGTCTTTTTGTATTAGGCAATCGGGGTGTGCCTACATGTGCAAGACCACAGAGCTCTTCTCCACATGATCTCCTCGAGCATCAGACCTTATTTCTTTTGCTTTTTTTCTCTAATGTTACCATTTCTACCCATTTTTATTGCCTTTTATATCAAGCTGAAGCTACCTCATAGGAAAAAATAGGTCACCATTTAAAAACCTGTGTATTTATCAACATTTAAAACTTATGTGCTTCAAGGGCACCATTGAGAAAGTTAAAAGACAATACACAGAATGGAGAAAAATTTTGCAAATCATATATACCTCATAAGGTTCCTCTATCTAGAATACATAGGGAACTATTACAACTCAAGATAAGTAACCCAAATAAAAACGGACAAGAATTTGAAGAGACATTTCTCCGAAGAAGATGTACAAAGGACTGACAAGCACATCAATGATGCTCAAAATCGCTAGCCATTAGAAAAATGCAAATTAAATCACAATGAGATTCAACTGAAGAACCCACAAGGAGGGCCCTTTAAAAAAAAGACAGATAATAAGTGTTGGTGAGAATGTGAAGAACCCAAGCTGCTAATGGAATGTAAAATGGTACCAGTGCTTTGGGAAACAGTGTAGCACTTCCTTAAACAGTTAAACATAGAGTTATCATGGAGCACCTGGGTGGCTCAGTTGATTAAGCGTCTGCCTTCGGCTCAGGTCATGATCCCAGAGACCGGGGATCGAGTACCACATCGGGCTCCCTGCTCGGCGGGAAGCCTGCTTCTCCCTCTCTCACTCCCCCTGCTTGTGTTCCCTCTCTGGCTGTGTTTCTCTCTGTCAAATAAATAAAATCTAAAAAAAACAAAAACAAAAAAAACAAAACCATAGAGTTATCCTATCATTTGGCAATCCTACTCCGAGATAGGTACCCAACAGACATGAAAACACTGGTCCACACAAAAACTTGTACATGAATGGGTGTAGCAGCATTATTCATAATAGCCAAAAAGTAGAAACAACCCAATGTCCAACAACTAATGAAATGATAAATGAAAGACTACTAGCCATACAGTGGAATGGCATTCAGCAATAAAAAGAAATGAAACACAGATGCAAGCTACGGTGTGGATGAACCTTGAAAATATACTGAGTGAAAGAAAGCAGTTGCAAAAGACCACACATTCAATGATTTCATTTTATGAAATGTGCAGAATTGACAAATGATAGGGACAGAAAGTAGATTGAGGGTTGCTTAGGACTGAGGGGACAAAGTATCTGAAAAGAAATATTCCCCCCCCAAAAAAATGCAGAGCTAGCCAAATGGGGCTGACAGTTAAGGGTGGAGACAGAAGCACAACTCTGTGAATATATTAAAGGTCATCGATCTGTATATTTTAAACAAGTGAATTGTATCTCAACAAAACTTAGAAAAAAAAAACCTGTGTGGTTAACTAAATGTTCATAATTTGTTATCAGATTTCATTGAAAGAGCATGGGACTTAAACCCAGAATCTTTTCAGTCTTGTCCTAACATTGACCCCACTCTAAATTAAGTAACCAGGGCAACTCTCTTTAGTCTCGACGTCCGCGTCCTCGCCTGTACATGAGGAGGGTGGACAGATGCTCTCTGAAGACCTTCCCATCCCTAATTCTCTGAAAAAACAGTGGCCTCCCAAACAATTATGCTGATAAAATGGCCTGACAGTTCTTTGAACCCTCTAAAGTAATCCCACTCTTTTCTTTGGTTTTAAAAATTCCACCATGGACTCCACTGGGCAGTTAAAATAATAAGTTAATTGTGTTTGATTTCAATGAAAGCAATGTTTTAAATTAGCATGTTTTGTTTACGTGCTGATAACAGCTATTTTCTGTGTGCTGAGTTGGGGGAAATGGCAGGGGGGAGTGAGCTAGTGGAACCCACTTACTTTGAACCAGGCTGGGGTGGGGAGAAATGGGCAGCCAAGGACCTATGAAGCCCCCTCCTACTCACTCTACGTAGGACCCATGGTCCTTCCTGTGCTGATTCTTATTTTTTAGTGTCCTTCTGGATGTTTCTGAATCTATCAGGTCACTGGTCTGGCACCACATAAACTTGCAGATTAATCCTGGTCTGTGGGTGCATCAATCATAGCCTAACACTATTAAGACATGAGTTTTGTTGTTGTGATTTTGGCCTTTTTTTGACTTAATGGTTATGGGCAGAGTGTGCTCTCCCCCCCACCACGCTGACACATAAATCACTGGCCAGATGTCTGCTTGACACCCAAGACTGGCCACAGAGAGTGCAGAACAGGGCTCCCTGTCTCCCAGGCCCTCACACTTGCAGGTGACATCGGTGCTTTGATGCAGGGACTGTTTGCTCTCCCACTTCTGCTCAGCCCTTTGACTGTGTTCTGAAGACTGTCTTTTCCCCATCAAAAAAAAAAAAAAATTAAAGCTTTGAAGCTACAGCTTTAGCTCAAACCCTATCTTTTCCTTAAAGTCTTCTGATCTACCTACACTATATTGTGGTAGACCACAGTATCATCAGTCTCTAAATTCCATTATGATAATGGCCATGAGTATAAAATACATGAAATGGGTTGCTAGTTACTTAATGACTGTAAAGTTGGTGTCTTCAACCAGGCGTTGAGGTCAGAATTCAGCCTAACGTCTCTCTTCTATCCCTCTGAGTACCTGCTATAATCATAACGGACATTAAATAAGCATTTACTGACTGGATTTGTGAAAACCAGAACTCAGAGAATACTGCAAAGATGTGGTCCAGTGTTGATGTTGTAAGACAGGCAAAATGGAGAAAACAGAAGCAGAAAATTTTGTGAAATATTATGGTCACACCCTACTTATAGTCCAGCTAGAACTTTTCTCAGGATACATTTAAGCAGTTCTGGAAATAATAATATCACTTTCTCTAACTTTTCTTTTGGCAGCATTGGGGTGGGGAGATGGTGGTACTTCCGTCTGATGTTTCCATTCATTCTGTCCGTAGATAGGTCTCTGTACCTCCGTGTTCCCCTCCCTGGTGCTTTATAGAAGATCTTCATCTCTACTCTGAAGACCTCTCCAAATCTTCCTCCTTATACTTGCCTTTTTTATCTCTCCTTTTTCATTTCACTAAATCCTCTTCAATGGTAGTCTTTTGTCCTCACACAATTTTTTGAATAATAAAAATGTTCGTAATCCACGTAGATTATTCTATATTCATATACAATTGCAACCTTCTGAAAAATAAGATTATTGCAAATTACTTTAACCAATTTGATTACCATTTGGTTTGGTAGGTCACAGTAGCTTTCAAGAGAATTTAAGGGGGCAATAATCAGCTTTCCTCTGCAATCTGGCCAGCAAGTCATAATGGAAGCCAGTCTCGTGCCAAATTCTCATACACACACATCCATCATCATTTGTTAGCAAAGCAGGCTCAGTACACTTCATCAACTGGTTCTCTAAACTCGATCAAGTACCTGCTCTCTGTTCCTTTAGGTGTTCCAAACATGTCCTGTAGAATGTTTGCTCACAATAGCTGCGGTAAGATCCCTGAGCAAGACCAAAAACATTGTAAGCAACATTATCACATCTGCTAAACCAATGACTAGACTTAGGACTAAGTGGTGTTCAAGCTAAGAAAATATCTCCCAGGGGAATGGGTCCACGTTGAGTGAATACTTAGATCCTATTCAGTCAGAAAGAAAGAACACCTCCAAGCTCTAATCTATACATCTTGAATATTTCTAACTGCGTCAATGAGAACTAATTAACAAGAATTAATAAAAACCCTTTGTTGATACCTAATGTAAAAATTAACAAGGAGGCTTTGTAAAAGATGAATCTGGCTTTTCTGATACAACGTTGGTGGACCACATCCTAACTAGGCACTCTTGATTATCACCTGGCACTGACCTAAGCTAACGTAAGACACAAAGACTATCACATTGTTTATACTCAAACATTTGTACGTAACTTACAGACATCACAAGAAGCTTGGAAATTAACATTTTATAAATTGAACCTCTTTTTTTTAATTTTTTCAGTGTTTCAGGATTCATTGTTTATGCCCCACACCCAGTGCTCCATGCAATACATGCCCTCAGTACCCACCACCAGGCTTGCCCATCCCCCTACCCCCTCCCCTCCAAGACCCTCAGGTTGTTTCTGAGTCCAAAGTCTCTCATGTTTCGTTTCTCTCCCCGAATTACCCTACTTCCCATTTCCTTTCCTTCTACTGTCCTCTATATTACCCCTTATGCACCACAAGTAACTGAAACCATGTGATACTTGACTTTCTTTACTTGGCTTATTTCACTCAGCATAATCCCCTCCAATCCAGACCATGTCACTACAAGAGTTGGGCATTTATCTTTTCTGATGGAGACATAGTAGTCCATTGTATATATGGACCACATCTTCTTTATCCATTCATCTGTTGAAGGGCACCTTGGCTCTTTCCACAGTTTGGCGAATGTGGCCATTGCTGCAATGAACATTGGGGTACATATGGCCCTTCTTTTCACTACATCTGTATCTTTGGGGTAAATACCCAGTAGTGCAACTGCAGAGTCATAGGGTAGCTCTATTTTTAATTTTTTAAGGAATCGCCACACTGTTTTTGAACCTCTTTGAAAAAAATATTCTGCATCATTTGTAAAGAATTCCTCCTATCCCCATATTTATCTTTTAAGTGATTTTTTAAAAATCTGGTTTTCTTGAAGTTAGGCTTCCATAGGGAAAAATGTTACCATACCAGGCTCACAGTACCTGTGAACACTTGGAGGGTTTTGGGAATAAGCAATGAGATTAAAAGCTGGATGTTCACCTGGGAACCATGCTGATCCCCGAGGAGGGTTCTGCAGGGAGGAAGAAATTCTTTTTCTACCCCTTGAGGTCTTCCCGATGACTGAGAATTGAATTGACATGAGACAGATGAACAGCAGGAAAAAATGTTCTATAAGGTACACATGGAGGCCCAGGAATGAAATTGAGACCTAAAGAAATGACCAATGCAGGCAGTGTTTATACATGTCAGACAAAGAAACAATAAATTTGTGAGGATTGACAGGACAAAGAAAACAGGTGTTTGGGAGCTGTGATTAGTAGGGAATTCTAAGCAGAATTTAGGCTGAGCAAGTAGATTAGAAAAAAAATAACAAGGTTTGTTTCTCCAGCTTTCTTGGTGATGAGGATGTCTTCTTAGTCCAGGGAGGGTGTTTTCCGTATGGGAGATTTGTTTCCTGTTTTCAGGGGGACAGACATGGGGTCCATTCTTGCAAAGATTAAGTGACTTTCATTTAAAATAATCAGTATGTCAAAGGGGTACATTTGGCAGTAGCCAACCTTTGACCCCTCCAGGTCCCTTAAGCAAGGTTGGGAGCAGAGGGACTCTGAGGTCCTACTCCTGCCAGTCCAGGCTCCCTGCTTCACTTGTGGGCCCCAATCTCTCCCCAGAAGGGCTGATTTTTTCTAGTACCATCCAGCAGCACCCTGAACAACCTTCAACTCTTGTGGTGAAATTCTCTGCAATAGGGGCATCGGGGTGGCTCAGTTGGTTAAGCGACTGCCTTCGTCTCAGGTCATGATCCTGGAGACCCGGGATCGAGTCCCACATCGGGCTCCCTGCTCAGCGGGAAGCCTGCTTCTCCCTCTCTCACTCCCCCTGCTTGTGTTCCCTCTCTGGCTGTGTTTCTCTCTGTCAAATAAATAAATAAAATCTTTAAAAAAAAAAAGAAAGGAATTCTCTGCAGTAAAAATACATGTATGCACATGCAAAACGTTAGCTGTAAACACCATGTCAGAGGGTTTCCCCGTGAGCTGTCACCACCACCACCAGATGCAGCCTTAATCTCCTGGGAATCCACGGAGGTGGTCAGTACACCAGCTCTGACCTTAGACAACGCCCTCTTCCCTAACATTGGCTTCACGGCGCTCCCTCTTGCTCCATCCTTCTCCATCCCCCTCCTATGAGGAGGCACCTTGGAAAGTATGGATGACTATTGAATGCATGGTGGTCGTATTAATGAAATGACAACACACAGGATGTGCCCTGGCATGGAGTCTTCTCACACTCTTGTTTCATCAGAATGAGACAAGCACCACTTTCCCAGTGCTGCTCTCTGCAGGTGGCAGTTAGGTAAACCTTCCCTTGGGTGTCTTCTCTCTTGAAATGTCGCCCTCTTGCTTTGAACCTCTGTTTTCCTTTCCCACCCATCCTCCCCCAGAGGGGTCCTCGGACCCTGAGTCCTTGCACCACTCAGTTAAATTACACTGTAGCCACAGCAACGTGATGTGGTGTGTATCCCCATCAGGATTTCATGCTTTGAAAACACACAAGTTCCACATTATGGTTGATGCTTAAGAATGCATTTTCAGTAATGGCATCTTTACAGTAATTATTACACCAGACTGGGAAAGTTATATTTTAAGGAAGTTCCTCAGATCAGTCATGTCGTTGATCACATATTCCTCATCAGCTAGAACTCATTTGCTAATTTAATTACTTGAAATTTTTACAGGCCATCAATGAAGAGACCCTCCGCCCATGTCTAGGCAAGACTACTTCAAAAGCAACAGTGAAGAATTCAGCCCCTCTTTCCTTTAGAGAGTACAGCTTTTCCCTAAAAAGAAGGAGGAAATCAGGTTTATTTCAACTCATGGTGTCAGAACCCAAGTCAGGTAACACTGGCCATCCTGAGGACGTCCCATTTCCACTAGTCCCATGGGACAAGCAAGACACCTGGCCGTCTGAGCGCAAGGCACACATTCTGGGATGGTGTAGGCTATCATCAAGACCACTCTGGGATGGAAGACCCTCCCCTTACCCCATCTCTTACCTGAAAAGCATATGAAAACTCCAAGCCAAAAGCCCAACTTAGCTGCCCTGATCTGGCCCACAATCATTCACACCCTCCTCCGCCACCTTCAAAACACACCAGGAGCAAATCTAAGGCCCAGATCCCTCTGTTTCAGTTTTTGCCTTTCCCAGTGATCTTGTCTCTCTTCAGATGAACAGACTGGCCCTGGCTTTTCTTGTTCCCATACTGCCTTTCCCCCCATGCGTGGGCTCTCTCCGCCCAGGATCCTACTTGCCTCATCAAGTCCTGGCTTGAATCTGTTTGAGAGCCTGCCCGGGCCAGCTCATGCCCCCTAATAACTCTGAGCCCACCCCAGTCCTGCGGAGGAGGAGGAGGGGGCCTCTCTGCTGTAGGTTTACACAATTCTCTAAGCATACAGCCAACTCTGCTGGTTCCTCATAAACTTACATTGCAAAGAAGAAACTTGTAAGTTCATACGTTTTTCTAGAAGCCAACAGTGATAGTGCGAAGCCTTCTAATGCCATCATGTCTAAAAAAAAAAAAAAGTCTACATTAATTTTATTTTTCCAGTATAAGAATCCTGGAACCCTGTATTTTCTATGCACCTTTTATTTCTATCATGCCTTTCTTCTCTGTCCAAGTTTTAATGGCTCAGCTGGAGTCAAGACCATATTTGCTACTCATGTTTGTTTGAACACTTAGGTTCTGTGAAAATATTTGCCTCCCAAATTCCCAATGATAGACAGATGTCCTAGCTCATTGCTGTTGTTTTTTAAGGATTTTGGCAGGGAGAGAATTGGCTTCGTATTTCAAAGAATCCCCCCCTTTTTTTTACTAAAAAGTTCTGGTATCATCACACAAAAGCACTTACAATGCACCCACTAAGTGGACTGCCCCCCCTCCTTAGAAAGGAAAGGCAATTCCCTTCATTTTCTCTCAAGGCCAACTAATGAGCTCAGTGACCTTGGGTCTCACCTCACTGAGCCTTGGTTTCCTTTGTAAATGAGGGAATTTTTTGATTTCTAAGGTTTCTTCCAGGCATGACCTTCCATGGTTTTTATCAAAACAGGTTACAGGGAAAGAAAGCATCAATTTACTCTGAGCTCAGGGATTTTTCTGGAGAATATTATGAATCTGCAAATAGCGCTTGAGATGTCATCAATCTCCCTTTGCTAACAAAATGCATTTCCATTCACCCCTGCTCTACTCTTTCACTGAGTAATTGGAAATGGCCTTGAGCGGTGAAGATTTGATGGGCCACGGGGACAGCAAGCTTCATTCTCTGGCCTTTTAGAGCCAATTCTTCTTGCCAAATGAGATCCCACATGTCAAATGGGTCCATCTCCACATCCGGTGCAACGAATATGAACACACATTTGCATAGACCCAACAAATGCAAGAAGGACCCCGAGGTCGGCACTTCCATTTCTTGTCTGTTTCACAGGCAAAGTAAGGTTCACCCTCCTGATACTGAAAGAAGAGGCGAGAATCTGTGATCTGTTGCAGAAGCTTTGACATCCATCCGATCAATTATTTGGTCCGTGAGTCAGGGCTCCACTGGCCCTTCCAGTTCTAGAATTGAGGGTATAAGGAAACCAGGAGTTAGGGAGACGGAGTTGCCGATCATCCAGTGATTTCTCCTGACCTGGGCTGCCAGTTGCTTATTAAAGCTACACCCATCATTCACTCCTACAGCCTCTGACTTCTCAACACAGCTACGAAATGTCTCTGCATAAAAAGGGACAACTCAGTGATAATGTCTCTAATCGTTTTAACCACATCTTGAGTCTAATAAAGGCTGAAGGGTGAGCCATGAAGTACTTAACTGCAGAAAGTTGGCCTGGTGCCTGGAGGTTATTTGGTCTTTTCTCCCCGTATTCCCAGGATACTGGGTCTCTATCACTTTACCAGTCCTTTGGGCTCTTATTCAAACCCACAGGCTGTGTTTCTATGAACACATACAAAATGGAAATCTAAGCTGTCAGTTTCATGTACCACTCAAAAGAAATGGCCGATCCTATCCCCGTCCTCAGATGGAGTTACAGGCATGTGGGAGTATTTTTGGCTCAAAATTCAGTCCTCAACTTCACTCCTCCACATGTCCTTTTCTAATGAAAAACAATGTGGAAACACACCACACACACACACACACACACACACACACACACACACAAACACACACAACTAGCTGCATCTTCATTTCGTTTGTAGTTTTTGTGAACTAAAATAGAGCTTTTTATTTCTCCCCACGAAGCACATGTAGGGGGAAATCATTGGAAGAGGCTCTATCATATTTAAGATTTCAAATTTTCATTAAAAAACGTACCCTTAGAAAGTTGGATTCCTTTTCCCAACTGTGAGTTTAAAAGGGTTAGGAAAAGCTCATTGTCAATGATTCAGTTTTATAAAGGTCTAGAAAAACATTTCATATGGGAAAAAGGAGGCCAAGCAAAGAGGAAAATGAAAACAGAGAAAGACTTCTGGAAGAAACAAAATGACAGGAACAGCTCAAAGGAAAAGCCTTCCCAGGCTGTAAAAAACACACACGCCTGCCTATGCTCCATCCACACACACATGTACGTATAGACATAAACCTACACACATAGCTTTGGACCCATGGGCCAGGCAACCACACTCACATTTCATGAACTCCTTTTGTGCTTTGTCCATGTACGCTCTAAATTCTACAAAGTTCTTTTTTTTTTTTTTTTAAGATTTTATTTATTTATTTGACAGAGAGAGAAACACAGCGAGAGTGGGAACACAAGCAAGGGGAGTGAGAGAGAGGGAGAAGCAGGCTTCCCGCCGAGCAGGCAGCCCGATGCAGGGCTCGATCCTGGGTCTCCGGGATCATGACCTGAGCCGAAGGCAGTCACTTAACCAACTGAGCCACCCAGGCGCCCCAAAATTCTACAAAGTTCTATGAAGGTCAAATATAATTCTAGAGTTGTTGGTTTGGTTTGGTTTGGTTTTTTTTGAATGCAGAAAATCCCGACTCAATACCAAAGATGACCATTGATATATTCAACAGATATATTCATTGATGAATTTCTACCATGTTCTAGGCACTGTGCACAGAGCTGTATAGAGCACTGTCTCCAACTTAAAGCACTCCTGCTCATGAATGAGATAGGTCTAGAAAGATAACTAGAATAAAAATGTGTGGTGTGAAGAGTACATGTACCACATGTGGAAACACGGATAAAAGAATGACTAGCTCTGCTTGAAGAAACACTTGTGCTAAGTCTAGAAGGATAAGGACGGGTTTGCTAAGGAAGCAGGAAGGACATAATGAGTGAAGGACAGATCACGGACAACAACAGAGAAAAGAGTGGGGTGTTCAGTAGACAACAGATCTCATGGGATTGGTGTTCAGGAAGTGAGTCAGATCTTGAAGGACACTGATCATCAACCTGAGAAATTTTAGTTTTATCACATAGGTAATGTTGCAGCATGAAGGGATTCTCATTCCCTTTCTTCCTCTCTTTCTCCTTTTCTTTCTTCCCTTCACCCCTCCCCCACAGGCATCACTATTAGTTTACGGATTCCTTGAGATTTTTCGCAACAGCAGGATGAAGGGGAGAGGAGGTGGGGGGGACAGATAAATCAGTTAAGAGGCTTGGCAATATTCTTCATAAAAACTAATGAAGGAAGTGGGCATTAGGAAGTGAGACCAGAAAGGAAGATTTCCAGAGGCAGGCCAGCAATGACCTAGACCATCCTTATGTCCTTGGTCTCCTAGATTATCCCTATTTGGGGTCATCTGTTTCCTTAGAGTCCCTGTGACCAAAGACAACACCTTGACTCAAGAGTCGCCAGGCCCCTCTGTAGGACCGTCCTCATTTTCACTGGGGTGTCCTGACTGGGGACTCAGCCACATAACCTCATTGGACCAGAACCCATGCTGGACTTAGAAAGTCCTTCTCAGAAACAACTTTCCATCTGACTCATTAGGGCAGTGACGCTGGCAGTGTGATTCACCTTTGAAATCAGTTTCAAAAATAAAAAATCCATTTCCTGGGTTATCAGAAGTAGCTTGGTGAAAGTAGCAGGTGAAAAGGCGACCTTACTTTTCCAAAGCTTGGTGGCCACACATCAGGATCTCCTCACCTGGAACAGTAACTGTTCAATTCACAGTCATGAACCGATGAGAAAATACTCAGAGAGATCATCCTATCATTAGAAATGAGATGGCAGTGGGAATGAAGAAGTTTTTTGTGAGGATGGGCACAAGAAAGGGTTGAGGTTCCTTGTGCATCTGAAAGAAAAAGATGAACAGTCCATCCAGATTCAGCAAAGGGAGGCAGATGGTGCAAAACACCTGCTGCTGCCTTCATCTAAGGAGGGGCCACCATCCGAAGCAACCTGCAGACATGGGAGCACACTGAAATGAGACATCAATTAGGATGGCAGACTTTCCATATCTACTTTCTTTCAAGCCCCAGAGGTGGCATACATACCGCTGGTACTCAATAAATGCTTTTTGGGTAAATAAGAAGTTTGGATTACACAAGTGATTTTCTTTTTCTTTCTTTTTTTTATGACCTATTTATTTGGGAGAGAGCACAAGTGGGGTGCAGAGGGAAGGGGACAAGAAGACTCCCCACTGAGAAGGGAGCCCAATGTGGGGTTTGATTCCAGGACCTTGGGATCATGATCTTTTGATCCAGGACCTTGGGATCATGACCTGAACTGAAGACAGGTGCTTAACTGACTGAGCCACCTATGTGCCCTTACACAAGTGATTTTCAGACTGAACTTCACCAAGGCCTAGGGTTTCCCTGGAGATGCCCAGGACTGGTGGTAGAGGAACTGTGTGTTGTAGCACAGTGGGGCTGCTTCATCTGCATTCCCGTGACAGTCCACATCCCTACAACTCCTATATTCCAAGAGAAGTTTCTACAAGTAAGACTAGGTAATTACTAAAACCCTCCCATTCCTAAAATACCATTTGGATTCTTTGCATCAAGAAGACCTCAATGAACTGGTTGCCAGTGCTCAATGTGCTCTAGCAAGTCATGTTTAATGTATTTTTAATTCATTCATGACAAATAAAACCCAGCTCTCTTCCCTTATATTTGTGTAAAATGGCATTCTAGAATTGGCTGGGTTTAGGAGGAATGAGGCTGCCATCATGAGGTTAGCCCAGCTTGCTTTATAAATATTATTCTACCCAGATCGCCAGTTCTTCAAACAGTTGGTGATACCACTGTGGCTTAAAACGACAAACTCTTGGCCCCCCTCCAACCCTCATCATCCTTCCCAAACCTCTCTAGGGAAGCTGGACTTCCAAACCAGGATGACTTCCTCACCCACAAAGCAATGGGGCCAGGATTTTTCTCTTCTTAGGGCACCTTTCTAACTTGTTATTTCCATAATTAGCTTTAATGACTTTCCTCCTCCTCTCTTTATTTCCAAACAACATGCTATTTTCATTCCTTGCGGGGGTGGCAGACCTCCAAGCTTTTGGCAACTCTCCCTCTGACCGAGGACCCAGGAAAGAATTTTAGACAGTCGGCTAAGGGCATCTAGGACAGCTGCATGAAGAATGAGACTGAGATGATGAGGAGGTGTTGGAGGGGGGCTCAAAAACATTAATGACAAGCCCCATTTCACAGATGAGGAAGCTGAGACCTAACAGGTAAGCAGCTTGCCCAAGATTGCCATCGTGGGGACTAGAGGGACATCAAACTATAAAAGCTGGGGTGGGGGGTGGGAATGAAGTTGACACTGTCCATGGTCGGCTTAGGTGGTGACCCGAACTTCTTATACTTTCCCAAGTGAAATGTGGTAACAAGAGCATCCAGAATTTTCTGGAAATTTCTAGCTCATGTTTTAGCAGGTCAGGCCTCTTTGGTAGATCTCCTTAGCAGGCTGTTCTTCAGCTATCTCTGCTGGGGTGCTCAGGGCAGCCGGGCCATTGCAAAAGAGGCATGGAATCTTCTTGGGTAGAAAAAATGTTCACCAGCACAGCAGAGAGCTCCATATCCTTCTCCTGCGGACTTCTGTCTCCCATAAGCACTAGTACCATAGTGGGTCCAATACATACATGTGCCCATCCTTCAGATAAGTTCTGAGCCCATATCTATTTTTTTTTAAATATTTTGTTTATTTGACAGAGAGAAACACAGCTAGAGAGGGAACACAAGCAGGGGGAGTGAGAGAGGGAGAAGCAGGCTTCCCGCCGAGCAGGGAGCCTGATGTGGGGCTCGATCCCGGGTCTCTGGGATCATGACCTGAGCCAAAGGCAGTCGCTTAACCAACTGAGCCACCCAGGCACCCCAGGAGCCCATACCTATTTTCTTCCCAGTGCAGACTGGCATGTGGTAAATTCTCACCTCGCTGGGTCAATCCCTCTCAAACTCAGTCTAAGACCCAAGAAAAATATGCACATAGACATATAGGGGCACACACACACACATCACAGAGGAACTTGGAAAACAGGGGGGGAGATTGCTTTAGAGAGGGGGGTTATTTTCTTGTTTCTCTTTATCTCTCCTATTTTTTCCAAGTTCATTTGAATTACTAATTCAATTTGGACATCCAAAACCAAAAATAAATATGTTATTTTTAAAATGTCTATGAAGGGGCACCTATATGGTGCAGTCAGTTAAACATCTGACTCTTGGTTTTGGCTCGGGTACTGATTTCAGGATTGTGAGATCAAGTCCAGTGTTGGGTTCCATGCTGAGCATGAAACCTGCTTAAAATCTTTTCTCCCTCTCCTTCTGCCCCTCCCCCCATTCTCTCTCTCTACAATAAATAATCTCTAAAGAATAAATAATAAATAATAAAATGTGTATGAAAAGTGCATTAAACGAGCATAGTCTCTCCTTCATGTACACTTCCTTCATTCATTCACTCAAAAAATGCTGGCTTTTACCATGGTCTGGTTGCCAAAGATTGTACTTAATGCTAAGGACAAGAGGACTGATACACTGCTTCTTTTCTCCACCTGTCACTTATCAAGGAAAGAATACCCTGAAGACATCAGTTAAATACAGAGTATAAACCCAATCCCAATATTAAAACACGATTACAAAAGATTTCCCAGCACTGGTTAATGATCCATGTGTTACAGATGGAAACATTATCCCACAGAGTAAGTTGCTAGTTCAACCAAAGGATCCCTCAGGGAACACAGGTAATGTGGTTCGACCTGTACAAGGTGTGACTAATAAGATAATGAGGCTCCGTTTTCATTTTGTTTATTCACAAACACACCAGTACTCCCAACTCTAAAGAAATGGTGTCCTTCAGTGGAATCACACAGAAGGCAGTAATTCCAACCCTAGTGTTGTTCAGGTTACTTTTGGAACTGTTCCATCAAATTATTGCTGATAAACTGTTTACCACCACACGGGAAAATGAGTCATTTTTTTTAATAGTGCACCTTAAAGTTATATTAGAAAGAAAGGGGAGAGGGGCGCCTGGGTAGCTCAGTTGGTTAAACGACTGCCTTCGGCTCAGGTCATGATCCCAGAGACCCGGGACTGAGTCCCACATCGGGCTCCCTGCTCGGCGGGAAGCCTGCTTCTCCCCCTCTCACTCCCCCTGCTTGTGTTCCCTCTCTGGCTGTGTTTCTCTCTGTCAAATAAATTAAATATTAAAAAAAAAAAAAGAAAGAAAGAAAGGGGAGAAATAAGACATGGGGAATGTCACTGGAAGACTCAAGACAAAAAAGATGCTGAGGATAGTGGAAGTAACAAACCCAGACCGCCGGTTCTCTGAGAGCGACAACAGTGCCTGGCATTTCCCAGTACCTAGCACAGTGCCTGGCATACAGTCGGCCTTTAATCAATATAGGCTGAAAGAAAAACTAACGGACTGAAAGAAGAAATGAGGCAATATTGTGGTCGGGCGGGCAATCCCGGCATGCCCCGCTCAGGGGTGGGCGATTCCAGCGTGCCCCCCTCACAGGCCAGGACTTCTGGCCCCCAGAGGGGAGCTGCCACCACCGAGACTCAAGGGAAAAGGGGGTTTCTGCGTTCCTTTTTTCTTTTCATCTGCATTCCTAACAGAGGCACAGGGTTAGGTTTTAACTAAAAACATTCTCACCCTTGATGTTTATGACTATGTATCTGACACAAGGGCAAAGGGATGGCAGCATCGTCTAACAGCCAACGGCAGACAGGTTCAAAGCCACAGCCCTCATTCTCAATATTCAGGCCAGAGCCCTGGAGTCCAGACAGGCTCTTGTGCTGGCCGGAGGCCTTGCTGGCCCTGCCTTTCATGCCTGCCCCCTCGCTCAGGGTCAGGGCTTTGAGGAGGTGTCAGCCAGTGACGGGCCAGGGCCATCGGTGTGGCAGCCCTGCCTGCCGGGCAAAGCAAACACCTGTCTGTTGGGGGGCGGGGCCTCGGCTTTGCTCCTGCCTGAGCCTGAAGGGCCCCACGTTCCTTGCATTTATCCAAGGCCTGCGGAGGCCCCTCTGGGTCCTGTATCTGCCAGGGGGTCTCTGGAGTTCACTGCTCTCCAGAGGAGGGCTGCCGGCCAGGGCTGGCGGGGAATGATGGTTTTTCTCCAGCTTTTTCTCTAAAACAAAAGTGATTCAGAAGATAGTCGTCCCTGGGGTGGGGTGAGGAGTGTTGAGAATGGATAAGAGAGAGTGCTTTGTCCACACAATCAAGATCTGCATTTCAGTTGTCCCGGAACATGAAAAAGAATTCTTTCCTCCAAAGTGCACACACCTTAAAAGAAAACAATGGCCTGCAAGTGTGTCATTCAGTAGCCAGCTGATTTTTTGTGCCCCTGGAAATCCCTGAAATGGGCAAACCAGTCATATCTGGTCCGATCAAAACGTTCTTCCCTCAATTCAGAAATTCCCAGCCTCTCCTTCACTATGCCCTCCCTTGGGTAGATTGCAATTTGTGTTAGTAATAAAACAAATCAAATTATTAATTATATTATTGGCTTTATTCTATTAGAGCTTACAATATACCGGGTGCTAAAAGTCAGTGATCTCATTTGATCCTCATAAAAATGGAGTTTATGCCAATTTTACAGAAATAAAATTAAGGCATATAGACGGCACCCAAAATAGAGTAACAAATCCACATTGTTGTTTGCATTACTGATGTAACTAACGCAAATGTGCTGCTTGTTGAAAGGTAGTCATGCTATGTGAGCAGAAAATAAGATCTACCTGCACAGGGTTTTAATACACTGTCATGTCACCACCAAAGAAACTTGAGAAACCAAATTAATTGGACACTTGAGCAACCGGGTTAATCCCAAGCAGAGCTTGGCTGCAAGGTCACTAAGTGTGGACTGCCTGGCAGGGGAGTGACCACACATCAATGGCCCCACTTACACTTTAGCCCCTTCTGCCCTCCGGCCTCTCACTTCTCAGCACACTTTCCCAACGCCAGCTTCTCTGAGCTAACTCCAAGATCTCCTGGTCACTAGGACCCAGAGAAAATGACATTTACAGTGGGATTCACTAGTACCTAGCATATGTCTCACGCATGATCAATGCTCAACAAATCCTTGCTGAATTACCAGTCTTTGCCAGAGACTCTCAGCGGGCAGGTGAGAGTAACCCCCCCCCCCCGCCACCCTCCATCGTCCTGAATGGGGCTTTCTCAAAGAGGCTCACATGTGGCATCATGCCTGTCAAATGGTTGACTAAGTGAGCTTTCGGCTCTAGCTGGGTCCACAAGAAAAAGCCAGACCATCCTTGGCTTTTCCCTACCCCAGGCCCAATCTCAGGCAGGTAGGACTAAAAGCTGTTCTGCCCAAATTGGATGTTCTTGGGGTATGAGCCTGAGCCCCTCAAAGCTTAGAAAACACTGACCCTGGACATTCATGGAAGAGGCATTTATCTTTGCTGCTGCCTCCCCTCCTCTCTGTCCCTACTCTTCCTGGTATTCAGTGTCCTTTAAATATCCCATGAAGGCACTGATGGATAATTAAGGTAGAATATTTACTAGAAGCAGGACTCAAATCTGGAAAACTCTCATACCCAAAGGAAGACAGCTCTGATGGAAATAATCAGTGAAGATGGGATCATTGAGGGCAGGAATCCTTGTCTGATTTTCCTAAAAATCATACACTGGCAGTAATTACTTGGAGCAGCTCCTTGAAAGGCTGTGGCTGCCCCCCACTCTGGAAGGATCATACAGGAGGTGTCTGCTACAACAGTCTCACCAGAGAGCTCCAGTCGTTCCAGGACCCTTTGTTATGAGCCACCCATTGTGGGGTTTAGGGCAAATAATTTTAGGGTCTACTGTTTACCAGTCACTTTGTTGAGCCCTGCTCTCAGGCAGAGATGACCAAAGACAAATGTTCTCAAGGAGCCCATGGTATGGCATAGGACATGAAATATGGAGGTAGATTCGGTCAGTATAAAGTACCAGGTCTCATGAAACCAGTAGCATCAAGAACACAAGCACAGGATAATTCACTTTCAGCCTGGGGTTTCAGAGAAATTTTCCCAGAGATACTTTGTTCACATTCCTGGTTTCCAATAATTGAGTGGTGCTGATTTCCTCCACCTGGTTTCTCTCCATCAACACTCTTCCTAGAGCCTGCTGTCTAGGCATGCCACACCAGCCGGAAAGCACCCCAGTTAGAAGGACTAACTGCCAATCCAGCTTGACCCAGTGAGCTTTAAGCCCATGAAAGAGAGAAATGTCATGTGTTGGGGACCAAAGGTATACACAGGAAAAAAGCCAAATGTTTGCAGCCTCTCAGGAAATGTTTGTCCACAATGTTATCCCAGAAGCAAGGGCAGATTCAGGTTTTGTGAACTCGAGAGTTTAGATAATCTGATGGGCATTCTTTAAAAAAAAAAAAAAAACAGAATTGTCAAGGATGTGTGACTTATGAACACATTGCTAGGATTGCAGAAAGGGAACCTGAGTTCAGCCAAAGCCTGAGTTTCATGGACTTCCTGACAAACCCACCTTTGCTCAAAGACAAATGGTTTTTCTCTGAAAGAAATCAGGATCCCCAACAACCTCCCATAACTTTTCATCCTTGAACTGCAAAGGCAGAATGGCAGTTTCCCACCAAAAGGGTAGAAGGTGTGCCCAAACAGGGCTTCCTCCGCCTGTTCCTGTAGGTCTCCAGGAAGATTTGAGTCATTTTTAGTAGCACAAACCTTCTTTAGCACTCAAGTTTAGCCTCTGACATTTTCATAGCAAAATATATATACTGGCTAAAAAAAAAATACATTTCCTATTGCTTTTTGTTGTTGTTAGCCTAATGAACCAAAGGCAGAGGTATGAAAAATATGTGCACTAGGGGTGCCTGGGTGGCTCAGTCAGTTAAGCATCTGCCTTTGGCTCTGGTCATGATCCTAGGGTCCTGGGATTGAGATCTGCATCAGGCTGCCTGCTCAGTCGAGAGTCTGCCTCTCTCCCTGCGTGTGCTCTCTCTCTCTTGCTCACCCTCTCTCTCAAATAAATAAATAAATAAAATATTTAGAAAAAAATATTTACATTATTACTTTTCTTACTTATTTATTATGTTTTGGGGGGATTATAAATGTCTTGAGTTCAAACATTTCACATGAATGGCAGCGACGTATTTATTGCTTTTGCTTTGATCCAACATACAGTGTTGCTAAAGATTAAGAAAAAGAATCCAGTGAACAGATGGACATTGATAACTCTATCAGCACCATTATTATTGATACAGTTACTATTACAAATACTAATTAACAGCCATGGTAGCCAGCTTTCCCCAAGACTTCATTAACAAAATGAGAAATTAATAAATTCAGAAAGTACCAAGCAGAGTTTAGGGGGCAAAAAATAATGGAAATGCTTGGTCCATTGAGTTTTTCACTCCTAATCCCAATTTGTGAAGCCTCCCCTGATATTCTAAGTCATAAAGCACTTCCTCTTCTATATTCAGCCCAAGGCAGGTGGCTAACTATTGAGCAAATTCCATCCCTCCCTCCCCACCTTGCATCCCTAAGGAAATAATCTGCCATGTGACACAGTTCTGGCTGGTGACATTACTGGGGAGGAGGCCTCTTCTAAAATCCAAAGAGCAGAGCCTTGTTAACAGGAAGGTCTTCATTCTTTGCTCGCCTTTACCTTCTCTTCTTCTCCCTTCCCCTTCTCCCTACTCATCAGCCTGAAGATATGGCTGCCATATTGGAAAACAAGGGAGGGCAAGTATGAAGAAGGGCCCTAAGTGCTAAGCAACCCACAAGTCTCCATCTTGGGGGCATTGGTAGACAATCCATCAGCCCTGGCCTCTTCAGACTATTATTTGATGATACAAATGAATCCTTAGTTCTTGAAGCCATAATTAGTCAATATTTTTGGTACTTTTTACCAAATACATTCCTAACTGATGGGAGAGGAAGAAATAACCTGATCCCCTCTGATTTCGTCATTAATGTATTAGTAAAAAAATGCAACAAATATAATATTCCTGTGTTCTCTAAGCTTCTATTTTTTCCTGGATAAAACAGGTAACCATCCTTGGCTTCCTTCCTCATTGGATTTCTCTGAGAATAAAATAATATATGTGAGAGAACTTTGAAAACTGTAAATTGTACCTTATTGACTATAACAGGCATGCTAGGAGCCACATCTGGGACTCTACCTATCCTGAGGTATAGGGTTAGACAACAAGATACTTATTTTTTTAAGTCTTCCTAGAGCTGTGCTGAAGAGAGTAAAGGTCAACTAACAAGACCTATAGAAACTGGGAATAATCAGAGTTGGGGTTCAAAGCGCCCCTATTAACCGTGCCAGAAGGAACACAGACCAATAGATGACCAGGAGTTCTCAGATACAACCATGCATTCATTTCCTGGGATTTCTACCACAAACTACCACAAACTGGGCAGCTTAAACAGAAATTTATTTCCCTCGAATTCTAGAAGCCAGATGTCAAAAATAAGAATGTCCAGCAGGCTTAGTTGCTTCTGGAAGTTCTGAGGGAGAATCTGTTCGATGCCTCTCTCTCCTAGCTTCTGATGGCTTCTAGCAATCCCTGGTGCTCCTTGTCTGTAAATACATTGTTCCAATCTCTGCCTCCATCATCACATGGCACTCCCTGTCTGTGACTCTGTGTCTTCTCTTTTTATCTCTCTTATGAGGTTTTAGGGATCACCCTAAATGAGCATGATCTCAATTTGAGTTCCTTACCTTAACTCCATTCCCTTAATTACATTAAGATACTTATTCCAAATAAGGTCATATTCTGAAGTCCCAGTGGGCATATCTTCAAGGGGCCATAATGCAAACCCCAGGACAGTCACTGAAATGTCATTAGACCCAGGTTCTGGGTAACTGATCCATATTCTTGCAAAAAGAGGAGTTTCAGTTTCCCCTTGGGGCCAACAGGGTCTGTGATTACTGAGAGGTCCTCACCCCTTCTCCAAGGGCTGATATGCAGGCGGGAAATCTGGTTCCCACAGCAGCAGATGAGGCTGTGAAAGAAGCAAAAGCAACAGACAGAAAGGAATTCAGCATTTCCCCTACAATGCCCCTTCATCTCTTCCCAACCAGCCACCTGTCTGACTTGCCCCAAGTTCCAGAACAATCCCAACAGGACATTCCAAGCATGCTCAGCCCTCCTCCTTATATCCTTCCCCTCTTCCCCCCCAACTGCCCACCCACTCCCCACCTGGTAGGGCTGAGAATCACATCACTCCTCATTTTGTTCTAACCTGGGAAGCCCCTGAGCCCCTGAGATCACCTTAGCCAAAACTACTCCCCACATCTTTTTTTTTTTTTTTAAAGATTTTTATTTATCTGACAGAGAGAAACGCAGCCAGAGAGGGAACACAAGCGGGGGGAGTGAGAGAGGGAGAAGCAGGCTCCCTGCCGAGCAGGGAGCCCGATGTGGGACTCGATCCCGGGTCTCTGGGATCATGACCTGAGCCGAAGGCAGTCGCTCAACCAACTGAGCCACCCAGGCGCTCTCCCCACAGCTTTTTATACAACTTCTTCTCTGGAATCGACCTTGCACCTTGGGTCACTAAGCTTTTCTTTGCTTCTTTTCACCTCTGGCTCTGAGTCCTGCCCTGTCATCTGACAGAGCCCTCCAAAATGTTCTACTGGGACTCCACCTTGCTCTTTCCAGTTATCCCAAATTCACTGCTTTCTTATCATTTTCTCCTGCTCAGTGACAATGAACATACCTTGGAGAATGCTGAGAGAAAAGGAAGTACAAGAAAGGAAGAAAGTTATGAGAACATTAATGTTGACATACCAAGCATCCAGCTTCACACAACCACAGAAATCTCATGACTTGAGGAGAAATGAAATCCATAACAGAACTAGGAGGTCTGGGGCAAGGTCCAATGAGTGGACAGACATGAAAACCAGGAGGACATTATGAGAAGGGAGAGATCACCTCAGGCACGGGGAAGGTAGAGTTTGATTTAATGAGGAAATTGTCCTTTGAGCATTCTTGACTTATCTTTTCTTCTAATGTCTTACACAATCATATGGCTAATGACTTCCCAATCTGTATGTCTAGCTTAGAACTTCTCAGTTTTCTACTTGTGATTCATCTCCACTGGGATATCCCACAGGCCCTTAATGTCAACATGGCCTGGCTTGAGTTCCTTGTCTTTCTCCTCAGCATATCCTTACCTTCCCACAACAAAAATCTAGGAATCACCTTCAACAACTTTCTCTCTTTTACCCTCCCATTCAATGAAAAAAACAAAACAAAACAGAACACATAGGTTTAAAGGAAGGAAGGAAGGAAGGGAAAGAGAAAGACTTAGGAATAGAACCCAAAACATCAAATTGTAAATAGATGTTTACTGCATCCCTTAAGTGGCCTTACAGGTAAAAATGCCTGATTCTACTCCTGAACTTAGGACAGCTCTGAAGGGCCACTTCTGCTTTACGTTCCTTCCCACTCTTGGGATCAGCTGACACCCTGTGGTGACAGCGATGAGCCAACTTCTCTCTGTGTCCCCTTAGGCACTGGTCCAGAGAGCATTCCCCAGTCAAACCCCAGCAGCCAGTTGTCCTAATTACAAAGTGTAAGAAAAGGAAACCTCAGCCTGTACTTAAGATAGGCTAAAGTGCTCAAAGTGCTCACATTAAGGCACTTTCAATTGTACAAGGAAATAACTATTTTTTCCTTCTGAACAATCAAGTTATAAAATAGTTCTGTAAAAATAGCATTAACACCAAGCCAGATCTTATGCAGCATCCCCTACTGGCTTTACAACAAGTGCTTAAAATGACTTCTTAGCCTACCACGGACTCTCAACTTTTTACCACTTGGCTTAAATGTTAACAACCTATTGTCTGATTTTTATGGACTTTCAACACTGTTGCCAACCCTCCTGGAAAAGATCTGTTTTTGTCAGCAGTTTAAGATTGAGTATTAGAATTTAAAGCGAATAAAAAGACCTAGCAAGCTCATGGGAGTCATCTTTCTAGAAGAAAATGACTCCCATGTCTATACACTCTCCCATAAGCACGTGTGTACCCACATTTCTCCTATCCTAGGTGTATTCACAACCTGATGTATTTTGTTTAGGGATGGAGTAATCATGTCTCATTTCAATAAAATGGTTTTGTGCCACTATTTGTCTGAGTCAGGGAGCCATGAATTTGAATTCCATGTTGCCCAGGTGGGCTGGGAACTCTGGTGAGTTGTAGGAAAGAATTGCAAAGATATTTAGGAATTTCCCAAAGAATTGCGAACTTAGAGAAAATTGAGAAAATTTCATAGTGAGTTCAGGAAAAAGGACTTGAGCACAGGAAATATGATCAGAAGAGAGCTGAGTTGGCTTCAGGGAAATTCCATGAGCCCTATGAAGACGCTGAGTTTCAGTGGGGTAACTGCATCATGGTGAAGGCATTCTGCAAAAAGGACCTTGCTCTCTGAATCAAATCTGGAAGAGTACTCAGAGAAAGATTTTGTTGTCATGCTAAATAAAACTGTAAAGAGCTTATAAAAGCTGGATCTCTGGGCCAGTCTTGAAATTGTTTCTCGTGTTATATTGAATAGTAGAGAATCTTGGCTGAAGAGGACAAAATGGGCAAGTGGTATGTCATTGATGGACGGGGGGAAGACAGTGCTTCAGGGACCTGACAGGGGATAAAGAATCCCTGAAGACCATACATGGAGGTGGGAAGAACTCCTCCAACTGTCTCCTGAGTTAGAGACAGGGCCAGGTGAGAGGGGGAGATGTCCTGGCCTACTTGAAGTCGGTCATAGGACCACACATCTCACCAATTGCTTGTTTGTGTGAATAAAAAACCCACTGCAGCCACAAATTTCAAGAGACATAGATACCTGTGCAGAGAGATAGGTCTGTCCATGCTACAGATGGGTTTTCTACCTAGTCAGAGGATCTTTATAGCTAGCTCAGACATGCTGGCTTCTCCACGCTTGTAAGATGTCCTTCCCAGGGACTGGGAGTGAGATAGTGCTCTTAGTAACACATAATCTTTCAGAATAATAAGGCAGGCAGGGAACAATCCCATATAGGCTGGATTGTGTCCTCTAAAATCGTATGTCGAACTCCTAACCCCCAGTAACTCAGAATATGACTGTATTTGGAGATGGGAACTTTAAAGAAGTATTTAAGGTAAAATGAGGTCATATGTGTGGGCCTTAATCCAATATGACTGGTGTCCTCATAAGAGCAGGAGGTCAGGGCACAGACACACACACATAGAGAAGACCCTGTGATGACCCAGGAAGAGGAAGGCATCTAGAAGCCAAGGAGAGCAGCCTCAGAAAAAACTAACCCTATCAGCAACTTGCTCTTGGATTTCTAGCCTCCAGAACTGTGAATAAGTAAATTTCTGTTGTCTAAGCCACCCAGTCCATGGTACGTTGTTATGTCTGCCCTTGCAGACTAATATACTGTCTATTGAGATTATAGTTTTAAGAGAACCCCAACTGTACTCTAGCAGAGGGACTGGGTCTCTCTCATTAACTCTGTTTCCCTGACGCTAAATCTGGTGTCTGGCCTACAAGATATTCAACTTGCTTGCAGGATAAGTGAATGACTTGGGGAAAATCCTTTATGGGATTGAAACTTTCCAGATGGTCTCCCTCACTCAGCTAGAGAGTCTTATCTGGGTGGCTGCCAGGAATTTTGCTCTGTCACAAGAGGTTATAAATGCACAGCAGTAGTACCCTGTCAGTGACAACAAGACTCTGGATGGGGGTCAGGGTCAGGGGACACAAATCCTTTTTACTTTGCTTCTTTTAGTCCTCAATATGGTTGCATTAGGAAGGTTCATGCTTAGTATTTCTTTTTGTGAAAGTAACTGTAATATTGTCCCATGGGCTGGTACCACAAAATCCATGTTTAGTAATATTAGTGCTATGCAAGTGTTTCCCTTAGGTACTCATTGCTCTAGCTCTGTTCCCATTTTATCTCTCCTCACTGCTGTCAATGGTATTACCATTCTTCCATGGCTCAGACTCAAGCCCTTGGAGTCATAACTGATTCTTTCTTATACTTGAATCCCTAAGTCCAATTAATAACAACATCTCCTCCATTTTTCCTTTTACTCTCTCCATTTCCATTCCCACCATTATCACACTCCAGCCCTTGCCTCATGACACCGGAATCCTCCCTGGTCTTCCTAACCTTGATTCCATTGTATGATGTGCTCTGCTGCCAGCCTCACCCTTGTCAAGCCTCAAAAACTCCTTCTAGAGACCCTGGAGAAATAGCAAAGAAGGTTATTCTTGGTCATTTTATGCCTACAAACAGTGGTCAAGAAGTTTGTATAAGGACAAAGAGTGGGAGGCCAGTAAAATGGCTGGAAATATTTGCTACCTTAATCAACCACCATTGCTGGGAGGACTTCTGGCATCAGAAACCACATTTCCAGATGCTACTCTATGACATACACAGAACCAGATTCACCTTAGTTAGTTGGACACAAGAACTCAGCTTTTACAACATACCAGAGTTCATATGTAAACTATTAATTACACCATCTTTCCCATCTGTTTATTTTTGCAAGAACTGTTATAAGAGGGGGTGGTCCCAGGGGTGGGGAGTGACATGTGGAGGCCATAGGGACATGGGGAAAGAAGACTGCTCCTGGGAACACTGAGTAATGGCCAAGAACTATAATTCTAACCTTTGCCCTACATGGTTCAGTGGCTTGTGGGCTGGAAGAAGGAAAGTGACATCTGTGATTTAGTCCGTATGAAACGCTTGACCTCCCCAGCTTCATGCTTCAACAGGCTCAGTGTGGGGCTGAGGCCAGCAAGCAGAGCAGGAAGTGCAGAACAGGGAAATGTTGACAGAAGAAACATTCATATGTTCTCAGGATGCTAATTACAAAAAGCTTACCCTCCTATAGACTGTTTTCTGATAGATTTTCTGCTTATGCAAATTTTCAAAACAAATTAATCCATTTGGTATGGTTAGCCATGGAAGGATGATTTCCTGAACAACACCAGCACAGTGCAAACACCTTCCTCTGCTCTGGATTCTTCAATGTCTATGCATGTGTCATAGGAATTTCTATAGCAAAGCCCCATCAGGGCCAGCAGCTGACCACCCTCCCCAGCCCCGAGCCTAGAATTTCCATGCCTGACATGCGAAGGCAATTTGGAATTAATAAAGGACTTGTAAAAAAAAAAAAAAAAAACAGGAATTGATTTTCTTATTGATCATTACAAGTCTAGGCAGAGGCAAACCATCCTTGCTATGTCTACCATGCATTCTGGATTTACTCCCCCACACTGCCTCCCTTGACCCTACCACACTGGAGCTTTGAAGACCCTGTCTCTGCAGATACCCACTACTTTTGAATCCTGAGAGCTGAAACTTTGAGGAAAAGCATAAAAGACAATCTCCAACAGGATCCAGCTTGGCTCATCATTCCCCATATCTTCCAGTACACATACCTATGTATTTAAAACATTGGTCTTTTAAGCATTATTAAGCTATTAATCTAACAAACATTAATATTTCTTTTTTTAAATACTCATTAAAGAGTCATCATTTGAGAAAGAAAGAGAAAGAATGAGTGGTGGCAGAGGGGCAGAGGAAGAGGGATAAGCAGACTCCCCACTGAGCAGGGAGCCCAACTTGGGGCTCAAGCCCAGGACCCCAAGATCATGACCTGAGCTGAAGGCAGACGCTTAATCGACTGAGCCACCCTGGAACCCCACATTAATATAGCTTTACCTAATTGATTACTCATTTTAATTGACTATACTTGACACATACTCACAATGTATGTGTTGGTGACAGTGGTATGCTGGCAAAATGGCCTTCAAAAAAAAGAGAAGAAGAAGGAAGCGGAGGAGAAGGAGGAGGAGGAGGAGGAGGGGGAGGGGGAGGAAAAGAGAGGAGGTGAAGGAAAGGAAGAAAAAGAAGAGGAAGAAGAAGAAAATAAAGTTCTGATTTGTAGCATTTGCAGATTTTCACCATGTAAAACAGCACCAGTCTGAAGCTACTATCCTAATATTACTAAAGCACTGAATAGGGACCTGGAAAGCATGCATACCCTTGGTTCAAGCCAAGCTTAAGCTCAAGCTGGCTCCAGCACACCACCAGTTGGGTATAAGCTAACAAATGTCAAGATTGGCCAGAATATGTTCAAATTCCTATATTATGGTTTTGAGTTTTATTTTCTCTTTAGGACATGCAAAAATTTGTGACAGGTGGGTATAGCCTGACAATAGACAGACATATATTTTGAAACTGAACTTCCATTGGCTGGAGAATAAGTAAAATATAAATAAAATAAAATAAAATAAAGGTAAAAATATGAATACCAGGTTGGGGTCCAGTCATTTGGCTCTTCTCCTGCAGCTTGGAGAATGATGCAAGTAGGCAGACCATGATGTTCTCATATCACTTTAAGCCAGTTGACCTCTTAGCTGGAATAGCAGCCCCATTTCCAACTCTTAGTGAGATATGTTCCAGGAACCCAGCTCAAACCACAGCCCATGATAGGCATTCAATAAATGTTAATCAAATATGAATGTATTCTGAAACAGGGTCTTGGATTCTAACCATTAGGGCACTCTGCAGTTTCTGTTCTAATCAAAGTCAAGCAGATGCAATAGGCTGTTGGCCAACTGAGTGGAGAAAACAAAGTAATGAATGACATACCCAGCAAGCAAAATAAATACTATCTTCTCCAATGATGGCTGGACTCATTCTGCTGATGCTCTGGGGTTAGACCAAGTTTACCAACAGCAGAGTTTCTGGGAAGTCTATAAATAGACTTTCTTCAGGGAAGGTAAGTCTAGTTATTAAAAATCACATTCAGAAACATCATCTCTACTGAAAACTAGTGGTCCCTCGGCACCTACCTAGGAAGGAAGCTTTCCAAACAACCCAGAATACTTGTACAGCTCAGTTCTCTCACCTTGAAACACAGACACCAATGCCTGCTTTCCAGCCATTTATGCAGATCAAAGGAAATAATGTATGCTGGGTACCTAGCACTGTGCCTGGATCATAGTAGAAGTTCAGTAAATGATAGATGTTATGATGATAATTAAATTCTTTCAAGCTTCCATATTCTATTCTTATCCCTTCTCATTTTTTCAAATCGACTCTGTCCCAGTAAAAATACATCTCTAAAGTCGATCAAAAGTATGAATCTGCCTCCCCATCTCTGAGGTGTCTGGGAATTGTTATGTGGTATGACTCCAAGCAGCTCAAGCTATTGGCGGTAAGTAGAATTCCATCGTAGCTGGTCGAAATGTTGAAGGGTCACAATTTCAACTTCAACATTGTTGCCTTTCAGGCTGTAGCGGACAGACTACTGACTCCCTAAAGATGCTCCATCCTAATTCCAAGAATTTATGCCCATGTTGTCTTATATGGCAAAAGGGACCTTGCAGACATGATTAAGTTAAGGGTCTTGAGTTGGCTCAATTATCTTAAGTTATCTGGTGAGCCCATTGTAATTCTCCAGGTATTTGTGAGAGGAGGAAAAGAGGGTCTGTATCAGAGAGGGGTAATGATGAAGCGTAGTTCAGAGGGTATGCTATGAGCCCAGGAATGCCGGAAGCCTTTAGACGGTGAAAGAGGCAAGGAATGATTCTCCCCCAGCACCTCCAGGAGGAGCCATCCGTGTGACACTTGGACTTTAGCCCAGTAAGACAAATGTTAGACTTCTGACCTTCAGAATGATAAGACAGCACATTGCTTTAAGCTACTAAGTCTGTGGTAATTGATCACAGCACCCACAGAAGTCTATGCCTAGACCGTCAATGAAGCATGGGCCCCGGAAGGGAGGCAGTGCTCCCTCTCCAAAACCCACATCTGAGAGGATGGTCTCCTTGGCTTCTGACTCTGTCACTTCCTCAGATGAGATTTCTTTGATGCAGGAAAGTACTGTTCACCAATGGGACCCCAAACCTGCCAGGACCACCACTTAAGTCAGGGAATGTAAGAAAGAAGACCAGCAGGTGGGCATTTAATATATAGAAAAGTTACAAGCCATCAGTATTGTTGAACTCAGGTGATATGTGTATATATAGGTTTTAATTCTAGAGAGTTTCCAAGTGATGACTTTTAAGTGGATCAAGGAATCCAAGAAAAGAGTTTTTCGCATAAATATTAGAGAGGAACTGAAAAATGATGACATCAACTCAATGACAGCCTCATCTTCCAAGAAGAAATAAAAGTTCCAGTTCTGAATGCATGAAGGCTATTGTCAAGCAATGGGAACTATTCGTTAGAAACAGTGCCCTCCTCCCAGCAGCTCCTCCTGGAGCCATTCTGTGGCCTCTCAGTATCAGCAGGCCCCGCCCACCCAGTGTGAGCCACATTTGTGAATTTCAAGAGAACGTGGGTCATTGAAGAGTGTCCTACATGTGCTATCCAGCTGGTAGAGAAACCTGAAGAAAGCAGAGGGGAAAACAGAGGTTACTGGCCAGTTGTCTGAACCCCTAGAGTCCCATTTGGTTCATGTTGTCCTATTTTGCAGAAGGCCCCTTGCTGTCCTCACTCTTAGCAAAATCCAAACAGAACTGCTAAGAGAAAGCCTTTTAGCAGACTTCATCCAGTATTCTTCAATTGTGCTATTTCAGAAAGCATATGAAAAAACAATCATGAATGATTTTCTTATGAATGTGTATATATATATATATATGTATACACACACACACACACACACACACACACACACACCACAGAGCAGAAAACATGATGTTCTGAGTGGACCCAATGAGCTTCCTGAATTAAGTCTTCTTACAACCAAACAATCTTGGACCAGTGAATGGCTAAGCTATCTCGAGGGTATGCTCCTAGGTTAGTGTGCCTCATTTGGGGTATTCTGGCACAGGGCTTTGAAAACTGAAATGTGCATTGAGTCACCCTGGGATCATGTTGAAAAGCAGGTTCTGATTTAGTACATCCAGGGTGGGGCTGAGATTCTGCATTTCTAGCCATCTCCCCAAGAATGCCAATGCTGCTGGTCCATGGACCAACTGGGGGTTGCAAGCACCCAGACCACTGTCAGACAAGGTACCTGGTCATACATTCTAACTTAGGAATCAGAACATACAGGCCCCGCAAGTAGGTGGACCTCAAACCAATAAGTCATCAGCTCCCCAAAAGTAGGACCAAGGTCTGCCCAAGATCAGATAGTGGACTTCAAAACCAGATTGGATAACTGGTGGTCAAAGTCCCAGGGCTCTTGAAGCTGAAGGCAGTTCCTTGAGACTTGCTGTTCTCTACACTGGAACACCTAGGAGGTGCGGACGAAGTACATCAGCTCCCCCCTTCTTTACTGTTTGTCACCATAAATGGAAAGTCTTCCCCAGGGAGGTCCCGAGGGACCTACACTGCAGTGTGGTCACTGCTTTTATCACTGACATTACAGTAAGTGCTGTGATGCCAACGGGCTGGAATGCTTGCTCCAAACACCAGGATGTCCAGTTCTTTGTGATTGCCCTTCAACAAGAACTTCTGGTATTTTGAAACTGACACACTTATTTTAAAAAAATTTTTAAATACTAGGTGATCAGCCAAAATCTGAGGGAATTTCCCACCCTGAATTGTGAGTGCCAAAACTAACCAAACAACTTGGTTGTGTTTTCCTTTTTTATTGCTGGCGTGCAAACAATACAAGCATCGTAGTTTATTCTGGAGATAGGGTATCACCCCTAACCAAGACAAAAGATCAGAACAAGCTTTGTTTTAGGAATCTCTGTTCTGTGGCCAGAGAGCACATGAAGGATTTCTACTTGCAAGTACTTTGAGGGCAAATCAGATTCCTTTAAGTCCCCAGCAGGCTTGTTACTGAAATCATGACATTAATAAGGACTTGGTGGCCTGATGTCATCTCTGCCATGGCTTCTCTGCACTTTCAGCCATGAGAAGGCATTGCCTGTGGTAGGGCTTTCCCTTCTTGCTGAGAGGACAGGAGGCAAATCTCTGCCTCCATATGCCTCTGGGCTTCTTACCAGTTTCTCAGGGCCATTCAGCTACTCTGAATCACAGAATCCAATTTTTGACACATTTTGGAAATCATCAAGCATAGTCTCTTCTATTTGCCAATGAGAAACCCATGACCAAAAGGAATAAAGTGTCCAAGGTCATCCAGCCAGTGTGTGGCAGAGCCAGAGCCAGAATTCTGTCTTTGGGTCCCAAACCCATGCTGAGTCCACTGCCATGAGACAACAGCTGTTGCCGAAACCCCATCCCACCCAGGAAAACCACACAGTTTGGCTCCTTAAAGGAAAAGGCTGACCTACAAGGGACACTTAATAAATGCTTCATTTTGGAAGCAAAGGAGATGATGATGCTGGCCCTTGAGCAGCTTTGTCTGTGGGAAAGCAAGAGAATAAGGTAGGACGTCAAGCACTTACCACTTGCTAAGCGCTTTGTGTGTGTTCTCTCATTTAATCCTGATGACATCTCTGTAACACAGGGGCTATTGTGAAGTTCATTTTATGCTTTCGGAAACATAGATGCCAAGTGATTAACACACTCAAGGTCATGAATCTATGTAGTGGCAGAGCTGACCTTCAGAAGTCCTCTGCCCTTGAGCGAGGCTTACAGACTTGCTGCCTTTCCATGGCCTCAAGCTCTGGTCCTACCACGCTTTTCCTGGGGTCCCCTCAACAAGGAACTGGTTTACAGCTCTTCTAGATTTTTTTCTAACTGTGGCTGTTTGTTTTCTAGGGCTGCCAGAACAAAAGTACCCACAGACTGGGAGGCTTAACAGAAATGTAGTTCTGGAGGCTGGGAGTCCACCACTAAGATGGCATCTTACAAGTGACCATTTTTCTGTGTTCTCAAATTCACCGTGGCCAGTCTGAGTTGTCTGTGTTCTAATCTCCTCTTCTCTAAGGACACCAGTCACATTGGATTGGTGCCTATCCTCATTTTAATTTAATTACATCTTCAAAGACTATAATTCCAAATAGTCACATTCTGAGGTACTAGGGGTTAGGACTTCAGTGTATCAATTTGGGGTGGGCACAGTTCAGCCCATAACACCCAAACACACGGGGGTCTCCTCCAACACAATTCTGAAATCCACAGGTATAGACATGATGGACAAAGGAGGGAGGACAGAGGAAGAGCAGGGGCATAGTTCCTGCATAGAAAGATGCACAGAGTTCTTTGCAAAAGCCTTTCTGTGACCCTTTCTGCCCCCTTGAATGATTTTACTACTTGGACATTCCCTGCACCATCCATATTCTCCAATGAGCACTTAATACACTTGTGTGCCTGCCCATACCATCACATGCCCACTCTGTAGTTTGTGCTCTGCTCAACAATACTTGGAACAGGGCTGGAAGATGGCTAAATCCAGCCCTGAATCCTTGCCAGGGCAGGGGACCCAGGACTGCATCTTCCTACGAATGGGATGTCTTTTTCTTAACACAAAAAGAAAAAGCACATTTTTCTAACTGGTCTTCCCAGATGAGTATTTTCTCTAATTGGTCTAAAATCTTCATCTGGGCTCATGGGGCCCTGTCCCTACATCCTCCTCACCACCACCTCCCCCTGACCCCCTCCTCTAACCAGTACTCTGAAATTTGGTTTTCTTCTAGAGCTGCCCTCTCTCAGTCTCCTTTCACCCACCCAAACTAGGCTTGCTCTGAGTCTTTGTTCCACATCTTAGGACACGGCACACCTTTCAGGCTTTAACACTCTTGACCTCCTTGAGTCCCCAGTATCTCCCTCCTGGTTCCTCTCCTACCTCTAATTGTGCTGACATCTCTGCCCTTCTCACTTGACTTAATGTTGGAGACCCCAGCCATACTCCCTTCTCCACCTCAACTATATGGGAAACTTACAGATTGATGTGTGTCTATGGCCTCCCTTCCCTGGTGGATCAGACCTATTTGGGGAACACAACAGCCTGCTTATAGTAAGCAGCCATCCACTCCTTACACCCAACAAATCTACCAATCAACACCTCATCTTCCCAGACAGAAAAGTGCCTATGCTCTGTCTCAGTTCATCAAAATCCCATTTCTTTTCAGCTCAATACCTTCACATCCATAAAATTTCCCTGAACTGCCCCTGCTTCTGAAACAATGGTCTGCATCACTTCTTAAACATCCATCATTTGTGGCTTCATGCTGAAATTGTTTCCCATGTCTGTAGATATGGAGAGAGACAGATAAAAACAGAAAGGAAATAAGAGGGATGGATGCAGGGGAGAGAGATGGGAGGAGGAGTATTCTATCTTTGTAAGTGCATCCTTGAGGGCAGAATCCTCTGCATGCATCTTTGGGTGCTCAATAACACCTAACATGGTTACTCATAGAGAGAGAAATTTCCTTACATTTACTCTCAGGAAGGTAAGGCTGGGCCAGGAATGGCACTGGAGTAAAGTCTATGAAAATTTCAACTGCAGGGGATGGGATTTATTCTTATCTCTCTTTCCCAGTATGTTTAGGGCCCAACTATTTCTCCTGATACCCCCAAATATACCAAGTCAAACTTTTAAGTTGACTCTGAACTCTGTATGTTGTTAAATTCTTCCAGTCCACCACGACCTTCTATTATTTGTAATCCCAACAAAGGGAAAGACTACCACCATCTTCCAGAAGCAAACACACAGGGGCTTTAATCCTCTATCCCTGGCTAGTCTCCTCTGAGCTCTCTCTTCCTCAGCCACTTTCCCCTCCAGGTTCCACCACTTCTTCTCCTATCCTTTTCTTTTGGTCCTCTAGCACAAATATAACATATTTCTTGTTCACATCTCAGTGCTGAGAACCAAGTTCTTTCCAGGGCATTTATACTCCACGTGGAGACTGAAATCTGGAAAGGAGCTATTGGAAGGAACTGACGTCATGGGTGAAATAACCAAACATCATTCCTGATACCCTTCGTTCCCTTGTGTAGACCCTGCTTTTTATCAGGAAGCATGTTCTGTCTGCCGCAGGATTTCCTTTAACGTGTCTTGCACAGTCTACAAGAGATGAATTCTTTCAACTTCCATGTATCTAACAGAGTCTCCATTTTACCTTTGTTTTTCCAAGTTATTTTTGCTGGTAGAGAATTCTAGATGGATAATTGTTTGTTTGCTTGTTTGTTCTTTCAGAACTTTAACATGTAACTCCACTGTCTTCTAACTCTCATTGTTTCCAAAGAGGAGACTTCTAAAATTCTTATCTTTATTCCTTTGTATATGTATGTTTTTCTTTTGGCCACTTCTCAGATTTTCTCCTTACCACAATTTTCTCTTTTAATTTTAATCTAAATTTAAAAATCTGCAGGTGGGTTCCCTGCTCAGTAGGGGGCCCACCTCTCCCTCTCTATCTGTTGTCCCCCTGCTTATGCTCTCTCCCTGACTCTCTCTCTCTCTCTCCAATAAATAAATAAAATTTTTAAAATTAAATAAGTAAGGAAGGAAATAAATGAATTTAAAAATCTGTTATGGACTTTATCCCTACCACCATTCCTACCTAGTTGAATTTGATTATGATGTGCCTTGGAGTCATTTTTTTTTTTCACATTTCTTCTCCTTAATTTTTATTCCATTTCTTGGATCTGTGAGTTTATAGTTTTCTACAATTTTAGGAAATTTTTGGCCATTTTTTGGTCTCCTCTTATAACTTCGTTTACACATATATGAAGCTATGGGTTCCAGAGCCCACTGATACTTGGTTCATGTTTGTTCACCTTTTTCCTCTGCATGATCCATTTTGAGCAGTGTTTACTGCTGAGTCGTCAAGTTCATTAATATTAACCTTCACCATGTCTAATCTGCTATTAATGCCATCCAGTGTAATGGTATCTCAGACAAGGCATTTTCATACTTAACTAGTTAACTCAGGTCTTTTTTTAAATTTTAAATTAAATGTCATGTTTTCCCTCCATATGCTCATAATTTCTTCTATCTTCTTAAACTTATGGAATGCTTTTCCAGTGAGTGTTTTACTATCTCCTACACCTCTTACTTGGTGAGCCAATACTGCAAGACCCTGCCGCTCTTTACCCAGGTAACTGTTCAGGAAGGTATTTATATCTGTTGCCCTTGAGAAATGAGGCAACACCTCTCCCTGAACAAGGGCCAAATTAGCTTACTGTTCACAGTGGATCCGCCAAGGTCAGGGTCACTTATAATGCAAACATATTGAGTAGCATCCATCGGAGCCACATTGTGTTTCTTTGGTGAGAGGGGCTGTGTGTTAATGGCATTGCCATGAGTACTAGAATCCTTTTTCTCTGATTCAAGAAGCTTGGCATCCAGGAAACACTAGCAAGCTCATTTGTCAACTTGTATACATGGTAAACATCAAACCCCAGGCCCAGCAGAATACAACAGTGAAAACTGAATAAAAAAATAAAAGTGGTCTGATCTTTTAAAAATTTCAAATGAAGCGCACTTAACTCAGTCAGTTAAGAGCCTGACTCTTGATTTTGGCTCAGGTCATGATCTCATGATTGTGAGATGGAGTCCCACATTGGGCTTTGCACTGGGTGTGGAGCCTGTTTAAGATTCTCTCTCTCCCTCTGACCCTCCCTTGACTCTAAAAAAATCTATATATAATAAAAATCTCAAATGAAGCTTAGGTGAGTGTATGAACACATACTCTCACACTTTGTTTACTTAATACAAATATTAAAACAAAAAGGGACTCAGAGTAAATGGATTCCTCCCCTCAATGGCATTGGCTGAACCACTATCATTTTATAAATAATACATTTTACAACCACTCATTTGCACTCACAGAAAGCAAATCAGGAGGATTTTCTGTAAAACTGTCCATCCATCCATATTTCCCACATTGACTTTCTGTTTCAGTGATTTCTTAGCTCTGCGTAAATCCCTCAATTACCAATGCATTCTGGAAATTCCCCCACTAGCGCTTCAGGCCTGAAGAGCCGTGTATGACTGACATGGGACCCACTGAGCCAGAGAAGCTGAAGATAGGAAAACATGGAAGCAGATACTAATGGTCAGCAGCCTGAAAAGGCAGAAGAAAATGGTGAAAATGAAGCAGGTGAAGATGATAAGGCATAAGAAGGAGACAGTGGGAAAAATAAATAGTGAAAAGGAGCAGGAACATGAAGTCAAGGAGGGTACTGAATCAGAAGAAAGGAAGGCGATGATGATTTGGAACTCACGAGAGGGTGATCTTAGGAAGAAGGGAGTAGAACATGCCATTTTTTTTTAAATATTTTATTTATTTATGACAGAGAGAGATCACAAATAGGCAGAGAGGCAGGCAGAGAGAGAGGAGGAAGCAGGCTCCCTGCTGAGCAGAGAGCCCGCTGTGGGTCTCCATCTCAGGACCCTGAGATCATGACCTGAGCTGAAGGCAGAGGCTTTAACCCACTGAGCCACCCAGGCGCCCAAACATGTCATTTCTAAAGCACAGTAGCAGCTCTTGCTTTGCCGCTCCCAAACCCAACACCTGGTCGCTGTGGAGGGGAGGAAGTTTACGTCTCTGGTCACTCTCCTGCTTGAGACAGAAATGAAGAAAGTGGGGATCAGACTTCAACATTTTGAGGGACATGGAGAGAGAGAGGCTTTAGAACGATGGAGGCAGTACTGATCACCGAATGCCAGAACTTGAATGTGGAACACGGCAAGTACCCTGAGCCGTGAGCTCAGCAATGCAACAGCAGCGGCATGGACAGAGGGGCGCTACACTCAGGAGGACCTGGCCTGGCACCCTGGCATGATGCCCCCTCCCCACTGATGCACACACCACCAGATGCCATCACCTCCTCCTCCCTGGCCCGGTCAGACACCGGGTCCCATGGTGCCTGGGCAGCCCCCGCCCGACCCCATGACTCCCGTCACTCCCTACCCATCTGGGAGCAGCTCTATCCCTCCCGGCATCCCTCCAAGGCCAGGAGACCCAGGACCCTGGGTTCCCCTCACAGCACCTGACAGTTCCTCAGCAAGCAGGCATCACTCACCTATTTTGCATCTAGTGAGGCCAAGCCCCATGAGAGTTAAGAAAGGAAGACACAGACCCTGTCCAGGAATGAGCTTATCACTGAAGTAAAGAAATAAAATTAAGGGGCACCTGGGTGGCTCAGTAGGTTAAGCAGCTGCCTTCTGCTCAGATCATGATCCCAGGGTCCTGGGATCAAGCCTCGCATCGGGTTCCCTGCTCAGTGGAAAGTCTGCTTGTCCCTCTCCCTCTGCCTGCTGCTCTGCTGCCTACTTGTACTCTCTCTCTATGTCTCTGTCAGATAAATAAATAAAATCTTTTTTGAAAAACCTCATTAAAATACAATGAAATGTTTAAGAAGACAATGAAACCAAACAGAATTAGTTGGGTGGGGGGGGGAGCAGCTTGGAGATGGGCACGCACTGAGCCAGAACCAGTCATTTATACCCCAGTGGGATTTTGCCGGGGGCCAGGCAGTGTATCTCTGACCCCTGGAGAGCTGGGCTATCAGGAAACCAGCAATAGGCCAAAGTCTTCAAAGACTTACACTCATCATAAGGTCTGGAGCTGGCCATTGGCAAGAATGTAAGATTCTCCTTGCAGGCCTCCTGATGGACTGTTGGCTCTTCCTAGAAAATCCGTGCTAGCATCATGGCTCCCCCAAAGCTTCCATTTCTGATCCCCCATATTTCTCTACTGTCCTGAAAGTTTCATCCCACATCCTGCACAGAAATATAATAACATCATCCAGGACCCTTATCTGTGAAGACTCATCTGACTGTGTTTTTCCGAAGCCTCAGCCAGGCCAAGCAAAGATGCATCATGGTGTTAATGTCTTTTTTTCTGCTGGCGGGGGTGCCTCACTAACCATTTTAACAGGTAGCTCCAATCTGTACAGAATCTTCTATTGCTTGACAAATTGTAGAAGCTATGGGTACCCTTCTCCTTCCTGCAACACTCTTCCTTAGGGCTAAGGTTCTAGCCATGGTAACCATGAGCAGGATAAGTCAGAAATGATAGAGAATTAATGATCCAGGAATAGCCTTCCACGAATGACAGATGGAAAGTTGAAAGACAAAACATCCCAGTTTCCTCGGTATTCCCACTGTCTCCTCGGGGTCCCAGCAGGATCAAGCTCTAGTTCTCCACAGTGGTAACTGGTTCAATAGCACACCATGAATTGGCTTCCTTCTCTCTCTCTCCTTCTTTCCATTTCTCTCTTCCACACTCTCTCTCCCCCTATTGGTGTTTTCAGGGATCATCTTCCAAGTACATCACTTCAACTCAAATCTTTATGTCAGGGCACACTTCTGGGGGGACGCAAACACAGGCGATCACTAAAATGAAATCCTAACTAGATGTGACGTGAACACTAGTAGATCTGTACTATACAAATCTGTGATTGGGGTTGAGTCTAACAACCATGTCAGGTGTTTCTGCAGACTTTGTATTTATCTATATATTTATCACCAGCTCCCTATTCAGTAGGGTCCAGGGCAAAATGAAAATTGTTTAAAGCAAGGGGACAAATGTTGCCAAAGGTACTATAATATAGGGGTACCTGGGTGGCTCAGTTGGTTAAGCATCCAACACTTGACTTCAGCTCAGGTCATGATCTCAGGGTGCTGAGACTGAGCTCCGTTCCGTGTTGGGCCTCATTCTCAGAGAAGAGTCAGTTTGAGATTCTCCGTCTCTCCTCCTCCCTGGCACTCATGCTTTCTCTCTCTCTCAGAAATAAATAAAATAGATAAAATAAAACTTAAAAAGGTACTATATTATAGAGATTTTTCCTACTTGCCATGGTATTTTTATTATTGTTATTTAATGTCCTTCTAATATAGAAAAATGAAACATTTTAATTATTAGCATGAATTTTACCATTTTTCTTTACACATGCAATACCAGTTTTAAATGCAAATCTAAGAGCATGTAACTTATGGAGAATCGCTGAAATTACATAATTCGTATTTTGTAATTCATTTTATTCTTAACAAAACAGTGGAAATGCTTATTTAAAAAAAAAGCTAACTCAACTGTTTTTATTTCATTTCATGATATACACACATGTTACCAACAGCCTATACCTTTGGCTTACTGGTAAGTATGAAAGAACTGAAAAGAAAAACAGTATCATTTGCTCTATCTTTCCATTTCCTTCTATGTCTTCATTTTCAGCCGAAGTGCTGGGCTAACACAGGGAAGCAAAAGCATTAAGGGAGGACATGACAGGGTTCTGTGGTCATCTGTGTTTCTCAGAAGACCACTGCCTTCTTTCTGGAGTGGAGGAAGTTCAGTGATCCCTTGGACTGTCAGTGCCCCCTCCTTCTTCCCTGCTCCCACCTTAGCCATAGGCATGCTTTCCTTGTATTTGTTTTAAGTCTTTCCTAGACTTGGACCCATTCTGGGTCCTGGGGAATTCTGTGCTCATGGGGCATCTTAAATGGTACACATAAATGGGCAGTAAGAATAAGACCTAATCGAGATCTATATTGCGTGTAACTACTCAGCTCATATGCATAATCTGCTAGCGCAGCGGACTTCATTTACACGAGTTCAAAGACAATAGTATTAAGAATTTCAAGATGGTGACAGCAGAGTGTTAAACCAGAAGGTGTGGGTTCCTTCTGAGACTGGGCTCCAGGCCACGGCACAGGTTACCTGTCTGTGATGCCCGCCCTCCTCACCAGCCTGGAGAGGGTAATTCAGCATGTTGTTGAACAACCTGAATTGGGAATGTAGTTCTGCATTAAGATGGACAGATGATCCAATAGATGACCAAGGGCAAGGCACAACTCCTCTTTGGTCATCAGAGTCCTTATAAAATGTATACGCTCTTTACAAAGGTCTTATTTCCAAATTTGTATCATTGTACCAGAGAGAGAGGGCTCCTTAAATCTCTTTTGCATGTTTGAGCAGGTCTCATTTAAGACCTACAATGAATTTATTTTTTTAAACGATTTTTTTTTAAAGATTTTACTTATGTGACAGAGAGAAACACAGCTAGAGAGGGAACACAGCAGGGGGAGTGAGAGAGGGAGAAGCAGGCTTCCCGCCGAGCAGGGAGCCTGATGTGGGGCTCAATTCCCGGTCTCCGGGATTATGACCTGAGCCGAAGGCAGTCGCTTAACCAACTGAGCCACCCAGGCGCCCCTAAACGATTTATTTATTGATTTTAGAGAGAGAAAGATCGAGAGGGCATGATTGGGGGGAGTGGCAGAGGGAGAAGGAGAAGAAGACAGACTCCCTGCTGAGTGCAGACCCCCGGACTATGCTGGGCTCCCTCTCACAATCCCGAGATCATGACTTGAACTGGAATCAAGAGTCCGACAGTCAACGGATGGAGCCACCCGGAGACCCCGAACTGCAACGACTTTAAAGAACATACCTGTCCCTTTCTTTGGGGGTCCCCTCACTCTTACTGGTAAAAGGGGAAAAAAGCCTGACTGCTGTAGAATGTAGAATGTGTCTGGCAAGAGCAAACTTCTGCCTAGATGTTCAGATAAATTCCATGGTTCTTTTTCCCTGAAATGCTTAGCACTTTGCAGGTTTTCTCTGAGTCATTTTTCGGCTTGAGGGTCCCCACAGATACACACACACGTGTTCTTGGCTTTGCTTGGCTTTGTTGAAGGGCCACATCCGTCTGGGGGGGGTTACTGAGGTCACAGGGCCTGCAGGCAGGAGGCTTGTTATGTTCTCTGGCTTCCATCTGTGCTCCCTGCACCTGTCTTCACCTCTGTTCTGCGCGTTGCTGGGAATGTCTGTTAGTTTTCCGAGTCAGGCCCGTGGAGGAACACAAACACTTTGCCTTTTCTGAACGAAACATCGTGTGTGTGTGTGTGTGTGTGTGTGTGTGTGTGTGTGTGTGTATCTAACTTCCTAGAAACCAGAACTGTTTTCTCTTGCCAGGCGCCACAGCGGGCCTTCCTGTGCAGGAGGTCATTTCAATAAGGACTCGGAGCTTAGTAAGTGGAGAAAAGAAGGTCATTCTCAGACAGGATGTTGGGAAGACGCCCTGAGCGAGCCTTGCTGGGCAAGAGACGCCAACAAGAACAAGAATGCGGGCCAGTCCCCCAGGAAGTTATTCATGGGCCTGCACGGTATGATAAACAGGCAACCAAAGCCTTTCTAAACAACAAAAATCACAATGCTCCAAATTCCAGAAAATCCTCGAACAATGACTGGACATTCCTTGTCCCCAATTTGCTTATTTGTGCACCAGATACTTTCAAAGAAACCAGAAACTGGGGTCTCACTTGGGTCCCAGAGCTGAATGAAGTGTGCAAGGAGATGTGTGGGCAATGGCCCTGCTCCCAGGGCCATCTTCTTTTATGGGGAGTGTGCGTCTCCCGGTGCTATGCCAGCCCCAGTGCCTGGAATTCCCTCTGCTCCCCAAAACCATCTTGGGGTGAAGGGCAGCATAAAGTAGCTTTAAGCTTGGTCAGCAGGATAGGCTCGATTACAAGGCGAGGAGTCGCTTCTGCTGGTCATGCCACCAACTTGACTGAGTGAGTTGATCAGGTCGGAAAGCTCTTCATGAATAAACAAAAAGACTATTTGGGGAACTAGAAATTTCATATGCATGGGAATCTGTATCCCTCTGACTTGAAAGCGGTATCAAAACTCCTTGAGGGTAAATTTTTTAATTAAATTATAGCATGTATTATTAGGTATCTGTGTATACATGTAATTATAAAATGATATTCTGAATATTGCTTTATAAATAAATATAAACATCTGAGGAATCTAAGATTTAATTCTACAGACAATGATATGTGAATCACTGTCCCTACACTCATTTATTGGCAAGACCAACAATTTATAAGAAGGAAGAGAAATTCTCATTTGTCATTTTTCTCACTCATTGCTAATGTTGCACTTGAAAATTTTTGACAGTTTTTCTTTCCCCACTCTACCTGCACACCAGATCCCCCTATATCTGCTCCAATTTTCTTCCATTTTGTCTCTATAAGTTCTCTCTCTTATGTTTTTTTAGGATTTCTTTATTTTACAGAGAGAGCATGCATGCACATGGTGGGGGAAGGGTGAAGGGAGAGGGAGAGAGAGTCTTAAGCAGACTCCCTGCTTAGCATAGAGCCCAAGATGGAGCTCAGTCTCACCACCCTGAGATCACGACTTGAGCCAAAAGCAAGAACCAAGAGTCAGACGCTTAACCGACGATGTCACCTAGGCGCCCATTGTTTCTATAACTTCTAACAAGCCACACAATTTACGTATTGTTCATTGTTTACCATCTGTCTGCCACGCACACCCCCTTACAATGTGAGCTCTCAAGGCAGCAAATTTTGTTGTTCAGGTATCTCAAGGGCACAGACCAGTGACTGGACCATAGTAGATGCTCAAAATCAGTGCATGTGTGAGTGAATAAATGAATGAACAAGTGAGGCCTCACCTCCAAAATTCAACAGCATCAGGCCGACACTCACCAGTCATCAGTGAACAGCGCTGGGCTGTGGGGATCCACGTGGAAGGTGGGGTCCGTATGGGGGGGGGAGGTACTTTCTGGAGGATGACTGGCTCAAACTCACAGGCGCTAATGAAGACTTGACAAAAGAGGTGTCGGGGATGTAGAACAAACAGGGCAGGTTTTAATCGGGCAGGTAGAAGAGCTTTGATGACAGGGGTCTAGAACCGAAGCCTTTTTCCCCGGGACAGAAACGGATCTTAGTACTGAGCCCTGGTCTCCCGATGAGGAGGGACCTGGCTTGAAGGTGTAGGTGGGGGCTCCCACCTCCCCAAAGACCCTCAAAGAGCACCATGGCTTCATTATTATGTTAATCAGAAGGCTGAGGGGAGGCAGCTGAGCCTAGGTACAGAGTTGGGGGACTCCGAAGTTAACTACCCATTGAAGTGGAGCCTGAAAGGAGAAATCACCTCTGTTCAGCATGGTTTCCATTAGAGGCTTCATCTGCAACGGAGCATAGATCCTGCGCAAAGTCCGAGATAAAGACACCTTTATCTTGGTTCACTGGATTCTAGCAAGCTTGCCAAAAACCTGAAGGGGCTGAGGGAGAGCGTCTGCTTTTATAAAGGGTCTTAAATGTAAAATCAATCTACCGTATATTGTTTTAGAAACACACGCTCCTTGGCGGGTCTCCTGCCTCACTGAGTGGTTAGTAGGGTCCATTTCAAAGACCTGTCCAGGCTCCCAACTGCCCCTTCCTCCACCGTATGGAACTGGGGCAGCCTCGAAACAAGCCCTATGCCCAAGGCCAGGGTGCCTTGCTCTTGTTCAGAGCAAAACTTGAAGGCAGTGGCTTCTCTCCTCTCCCTCCTCTGGTATTACTCAGCTCAGATTTTCAAGTCTTGCTTTCACTCACATCAACCCAGAGCTTGTTTTCCTGGGAGGCTCAGAATTTTTTTTTCCTTTTTTTTTTTTTGCAGGTGGTTCCCCGGGAGACCTCCACTGTTTCCCCAGCCCTGAGAGCTTTATATTCTATTTTCGGCCTCTGCACATGATCACCCTTTTGTTCTCTTTGGAGCCCTCATGCTGACACAGCGTCCTTCCTCCTTTATAATCTGCCTGTCTTTCTGTATATTTATCTCGGCAGGAATGTAGCTCCAAAGAAAGAAAAGTCAGCTACAGGTTTATTCCCCGCAGCTTAGCTGGCTGTTTATGTCTATACAAAGCATTCACCCCAGAAAGGAATGTGTGCAGCTGTAGGCATCCCAGAAAACAAACCATCCGATGTCAGGTATCAGAGTCAGGTACAAGGGGAACTCACAACCGATCTATTTGTGCCTTTGTATGAGAACAACTGGTACCCACGAGGGCCCAGACTCGAGGGGGGAAGGTGGGGAGGGTTAGGAGAAACAAAACAAGTGGTGTTGCAATCTCATTTTCTTCCTTTCCCAGGCCTCCTGCACCCCGCCCTCGGGGCAGCCAGGCCAAGAACAGGAGCAGATTCTTGATGGGAAAACTCCAATGGAGACCCTTGGATGTTCTGTCCTGGGCTGCCGGAGGCAGGGGTGGTGGCGGGCGAGCATCCCCATTGTTCTAACAAGTCCTGTCTGTGGCTTCAGGTAAATCCTCTGTGGTTATGTTACCTATTCCAAGTTCCTAAAATAAAGGTGATTAACAGATGTTTCAAAAAGAAAGCTTCTGGAAGCTCATAAAAATTGATTGCTTTAGGCTTAAAGGCAGAGTGGATTTTTCATGCTATTCTATTCTTCCACAGAACCCTTTAAATAGACATGGTAAGATTTTAAAAGGCAAGGTCCAGTGAGTCTAATAGGGAAAGAGACCGGGGCTCTCTTGCTTTGAACCATTTTCTGACTCTGACAAAAAGCAAAGGAAATACACATCGTAGACTCTGAGCCACCTGTTTTCTCCCTTCCCATTGCCCTTTTCCCTCTGTTTCTCACTTTCCTGGTTACCTTAAGTCATCCTGATGGGATTGCTTTCCTCGGGGGTTAAATTTCACGCTGTAAGTAAAAGCTCTCTAGAGGCTGTTGTTCTGGATTCACCTTAGTCTGTCCCTGTCCATGATAGATGCTCTCAGCTCCATTCAACCTGCAGCCCTCCTGTGGCCCTGTGCTGCTGCGGCAGCCCCCACCGATGTCTCCCTGGCCCAAGCCAGCGTCGTGGCCGGACGGGTCCTCCATGGTTCGTGTTATGATCGCAGGTTGCACCTCAGAAACTGCCATAGAGGAACTTTGAAAAAACAAGGCTTATTACTCACAAGTCCTGGAGGGTACCCAGCAGCGAGCCCAAGACCACACAGTGAGGTTGTGCAGGTGTGGGGGAAGGAAGAGAGAGAGAGAGAGCTCACAGACCTGGGGTTTCGCTTCAGGGGGGTAAAAAGTGAGTGCCTAGGGTTTTGTGGGCTCATTTTTTAATTGGTGAATTTAAAACAAGAGCAGGAAGGGAAAAGCAGGGTCACTCGAATGGTCTGTTGGGTTCTCACTCGGAGCTTTCTGAAGGGGGACCTCCACGGGTGCGGTGGTCTGGCTCCGTATGGAGTTGTGTAATGGGCAGTGCGTATTCGAGATGACTGTCGTTGAGATGGGGCCTCAGCGATCAAAAGCTGCACATCAGAGACCCACACCAGAGCTACCCCCTGAGGAAGTGCTGATCTCGTGTCCCCCCAGGCCCCTCCTCCTGGGTGATGCCGTCTTTATGTGCCATCAACTGTCTAGTGGAGAGAGCTTTCTCGTAGTTATGGGGAGAGTCTGCCCAACCCCAGACAGCAGCCTGCGCATTCAGCGCTCCCCCCATATGTTATAGGTCACTAGTCCGGCCACTGCCTCCATCCACGAGGGTGAAGTCCTGATTATTTAATTCCTTTTCTTTGTCACTTGAGGCTCTGCCATCTTGATGAGCTAAAATGTGCTCTGGCCCAGGTGCCCAGGGTAGGACCCCAGAGTTCCCCTTATCTTTATGTCTCTGAGACAACCCCCTGCCTGCATAGGGTAGTCCAAAGTTTAGGAATTCAAGATCTAGCCACTAAGAACCCACGTGGTTCTGTGGGTGAGCTGTCAGGCGCTGTGATCTCAAGACTCTGGATTCCAGCCAGGGTTCTTGTGCCTCGGCCTGAGTGAGGCCTGGAGGATGAGAATGACCTCAGAAGAGAAAACAGATGCCCCGACACCATTTTCTCTCCTGACATAAAAACTTCTCATCCACTGCCACCCCCTGGGGTGCAATCAGTCCTGGGAAGTGACTTTGGTGGCAAAAAGACCCCAGGAGGCAACCCTAGGTCCACCTCCAGGGTCCTAGTCAGCATCTCTGGCTCCGGAAAAACACACCGTTAGGTGTCTGGCTATTGATGCTGGAGCCCACGCAGGCATCCCTGGATTAGTTCCATGCTGCCCGCGTGTTCGAACGAGTCCAGGGATGAAATCACCAGGGCTTTCCAGAGCAATAGCCCCGATGCAGTTGAATTGGGCAACATTTATCTTCTGTGTGTTACACGCCAGAGCATTTGGCCATCACTAAAGGAGGTGAAAAAGCCAGCAGTTGTAGGGATGAAGAGTGATATACACAAATAACTATAATAAAGAGTAGAAGGTTTATTAGTAATCATATGTAATTGCCAACCCAAACAAAGTACTGTGGGAGCACAAGAAGAGGAAGATGTGACCTCCATTGGGAGGGGCAGTGGGAAGAAACTTCGTATTACCTGGGCCTTGTGAGCAGGATCTTAAAGGATTCTTACTGAGTGAACCAAATGAGAAATCCTTCATGGTAGCTGCATCCTCTGGCTCGTGGGTGTTGCCGCAGGACTTCTCCTCTCTTTGTTCTGTTGTGAGTTTGAGGTATCCAGGAGAAAGGACTCCCAGGCAAAGACTGATATTCTGAATATCAAGTAACCAGTAAGGCACGGGGAGTTACCAGTGGGAAAGGACATACTGCAAGCCAACTGGGCAAGCTCGTGCCTACAAAGATCATTCTCACTTCCAGGGGTGCATCTGGTGGGAGAGATAAGAGCAAGAAGCCAAAGAATTTCGGGAGTAGGGCAAGGGTTGGGCAAAAGCAGCCGTAATAATATTATAGCCATTGTAATGCCTGGTGGGGTTTTTTTGGTTTTGGTTTTGGATTTTTTTTTAAGGGAATCTATGAATTTTTTTTAATGGGTAGGTTTTGTTTTTATCATAAGTAATAAATATATAAAAATAATCTACTGATTCTAAAAGAATATTTCAAAATATTCAAAGGGTTTCAAAAGGAGACCATGAAACCATCTCATACCCATGAGAATGATGACTATTGAAAAAAGAAAAGGAAAGAAAAGGGCAAGTGTTGGCCAGGATGTGAAGACACCAGAATAATTATGCACTGCTGTTGGGAAGGTAAAATGATATAGTTACTTGAAGACCAATATGGCGGTTCTTCAAAAAAATTTCAAATAGAGTTACCATATGAGCCAGCAGTTCTCCTTCCAGTTATAGATCAAAAAGAATTGGAAGCAAGGACCAGAACCGGTATAGTATGCCCATGTTCACAGCAGCATTAATCACAATGGCCAAATGTGGAAACAACACAAGTATCTATCAGTGAATGAATGGACAAGCCAAACATGGTCTAAACATACAATGGAATATCACTCCACCTTATAAAGGAGGGAAACTCTGACACATACAGCAACATGGATGAACCATGAGGACATTATGCTGAGTGGAATGAACCAGTCATCAAAGGACAAATCCGGTATGATTCCACTGATGTGAGGTCCTTAGCACAAATTCATAGAGACGGACAGTAGAAGGGTGGTTGCCAGAGGCTGGGAGAGGGGGGAATGAGGAGTGAGTGTTGAATGGCTGTGGAGTTCTAGTTATACAAGATAAAAACAAATCTTGGAGTGGACGGTGGTGACAGTTGCAGAATAGTATGAATGTATATCATGCCACTGACCTGTACATTTGAAAATGCTTAAAATAATAAGTTTCAAGATATATGTCTTTTGCCACAATTTTTTTAAAAAAGGCCATGAAAAAGAAGGGCATTGCAGGTGGGGAGATTGTTTGTGCAAATCCTGGAGAGGGAAGAGCAGAGACCATGCCTGATCCCGTCACAACAGTCCCATGGCATTGCCTGGACCACACACTAGAAATGAATGGTGAGATAGAGAAAGTTGAAATATTTGTTTGAGTCAAATGGTGAAAGTGCATGACATCAGAGTTGGATAAGTTATTTTATAGTGCTTTGACAGTTTTTGAGGAAGATGGTAATACAATGAACAATGGGTTTCGGGAAAATATCTGTAAACAGAAATATATGAGTTCATTGAATAAGGAAGAAACTGGAGGACTCAGTGAAGAAGGAAAAGCTAGAAGAACAGGGAATCTTGGGGGCACCTGGGTGGCTCCATCGGTTAAGCTTTCAACTCTTGATTTCATCCAAGTCATGATCTTAGGGTCATGGGATTGAGTCCCATATCAGGCTCTGTGTTCAGCAGTCTGCTTGTCTCTCTCCTTCCTACCTCCCCCACCCCCATGACTTACATACTCTCTCTCTTTCTCAAATAAATAAATAAAATCTTTAAAAAAAGAAAAAAACAGCAATGAATGTCTTCATAGCAATGGCAGATGAGGAAGGACGAGATAGATGTTGCAAAGGTGGAACCAATGTGAAGGGTGAGCCAACAAGAGGTGTCGGATATGACAGTCTGGAGAGTTGGGGGAAAGATACCAACGTGACTTTCCTGAGACCAGCATGGAAGGGGTGGGAAGGGATAAGAAGTTTGAAACCTGTCCAGACTTAAGAATCTGTCACAAGGGGACACCTCAGCAGGTGGTGATATGAGTGCAGGAATGGCGCAGAGGTGAGGGGGCAGCAGAAAGGCCTGAAGCTCCACTGGCTGGTCCTGCAGACACGTTCCCCACACACTGTCCCCTCCCTTCAGTTCTCTAGTTCATCCCATTGCTCCTCCTCAATGCTGCTGCTTCTGGGAAAGTCTTTCCTCATGGTCTCAATCCTATGGGATGTCCCTACTGGGTTCTCCTGAATTGTCCCTTACCTCCCACATCACAGCACTTGCCCCATGCTTACAATGAAACTTGTAAGTTTCATTTCAATGTCCTGGTACAGGGGCTGTCCCACGGAAGATGCTCAGTAAATACCTGCTGCACAGATGAGAGGAAGAGAGTGAAGAGAGGAAGGGAGGGAGGAAAAGAACATCTGGTGTTTGGAAAAGAGGTAAGCGCCCATTTAGATGTCATTAACAGATGAAGTCAGAAGAAAAACAAAAGGGACAAAAGAGTATACATAGAGAAAATGGAATATATGTCAGGACAGAACCTGTGTGTTGAGGAAGAGGAGGGAGGAGGGGGAGGAGGAGGAGGAGGAGGAAGGGAGAAGAGAACACAGTAAATAAAACAGAATGAGAACAAGGATTAGAAAAAAAAGTCACAACAGAAAAGTGTCAGTGAAGTGGGGAAAGAGAAAATTTCAATAAAAGGACACTATGGTGCATCAGGGAGGAGGACAGGGCCATGGAGCGCTTTGGGCTTGGTATCCAGGAAGCCTGTGGTGTATAGAAGGCAAAGAGAGGATGAGAGCTCCTGGCAAGTGTGGCTGTGAATGGAAATTCCACCTCTAAGACCTTGGTCACCAGCAGGGAGAGGAAAATGTGCAGGAATTCAAAGAAGGAAGGTGCATAGATTTTTCCCACTCAAGAAGACTGCAAAGATGTGAGACTATTCATAGTAATCCGTCAGGAGAGCATTCGCACACGAACAAGGGAAAACACAGGTAACAGAACAAAGTCAGTGAGGTTTGAAGGAGGACTCAAAGCCAAGGTCAGGGACTAGGCCATTAGCCTTCAAGAGGCAGAGGAAAACATGGGTCCTGAAAAGAGGGAAGAGGCAGGAAGGAGAGACAATAAAGAAAGCAGGTAGATGAGGGAAGCTCGGGGGGCTCGTACATGAGCCAAGTCATTGGCTGAGTGAAGTTCAGGTAGGAGGGGCATGGATCTTGCCAGGTTTGGAAAGAAAGATTTGGAAATCCCTATCTGGTTAAAGAGGAAAGAATGTTAATATCACAGAAGCTCTAGACCCCACAGAGCCCTTGAAATCACAACATACAAGTCTAGGAAGCTCACTCCTTTCCAACCACTCAAGTGAGTTCAACAAGACTTTCCAAGAAAAGGAAAGGACTGTATCCATTCCAACAGTTGTTCTGATCAGCACAGTCGGGCTAATAGAACACCCCGGGACAACCAGATCTCTACCTGCGGGATGGCCTGCCCACACTCCTACCTCTGCCGTGTGACCCCTTCAGATTTTAGCCCTGCAGCCTGTTCCCTCTATCTGATGGTGGGTCTCTTTAGAGTCATGACCCTGGTGTGACTGGAGCCAGCCTAGCTGCCAGGAAGAACTGGGAATTCCCTACATGATGGGTACCATTGGGGGTGGGCTGGAAATGTGTCACTCTTTCACTAGTAGAGAGTTACCTTGGAAATCAAAATGACAAGAGAGACACAGGAAAGAAGGCCATGCATGTGGTCACCTGTGGATTGGTCACCTCTGGATTTCCTCCCCCAGGAAATGAGACTAGGTGAAGGCCACCACTGAGACAGACCATTCTGAAAAACAAGGAAGAAGGCAGAACTGGGCGGGCTCTTGCTGTAAAGCCGTCTAGACCTCTGGGTACTTGGAATTTTAGGGGAGCAGGCAAGAAACAGATGAGAAACCTAGAGAAAGAAGAGGTATAGAGGAATAAAAACAAAGCAACACCAAAGCAAAGCCCTATAGGCATTATAATTTTACTTGGAGTTGGCTTTATTTCAGGGGCAGCAGAGGACTTTAAGAAAGAATCTGGGGACGCCTGGGTGGCTCAGTTGGTTAAGCAACTGCCTTTGGCTCAGGTCATGATCCTGGAGACCCAGGATCGAGTCCCACATCAGGCTCCTTGCTCGGCGGGAAGCCTGCTTCTCCCTCTCTCACTCCCCCTGCTTGTGTTCCCTCTCTGGCTGTGTTTCTCTCTGTCAAATAAATAAAATCTTTAAAAAAAAATTTAAAAAAAAAAAAAAAAAAAAAAAGAATCTGTTATCAGAGAATTTTGCGGAACGTGGCGTGGGATTAGCTCAAAGTTTATTCTGTCCGAGCCATCCAGCCAGGTACAACAGAATCAAGTCAGGGAGTGCTAGAATGACACTGGAAAGTATGAAAGTCCCAGGAGGGCTGAATGGGGCATCCCTAGCAGTTGGCTTATCTTACACTCCTCACCCCTTGAGCACAGAGTCGGTCATTAGGTTTCTAGCGAGCTCCTCCAATTCTCCTGAGAATTCCTTTGTACTCTTCTCTCTTCTAACCATCCCGACCCCCCAATGAGGTGACCACTACTACCCTTCCCACTGTACAGATAAGGAAATGGAAGCCCAGAGAAATTAAGTAACTTTCCCAAGATCACACATATAGTAAATAGCAGAGTCCAGATTCAAATTCAGGCCACTGTGACTCTCTAGTCTAGGTTCCTGACCAGAAGGTTCATTTCGTCCCAGGTGCTGCTTCATCCTGAACACAGTAAAGAAACATGAGAAGGAAGGAGAGAAGGAGGGAGGACGGAAGTGGAGAAGGAGGGAGGGAAGGAGCTGTAAGGAAACATTTTGAGAATGGAGAAATGATTCTGAGACACATTTCGACAGGCAAGGGATGTAGTTCTTCCAGATTCAAGAGAAGAGTTCCAGACCATCCAGTCCAAAAAGATGAGGCACCGTGTGCCCAGGCCCCACAAATGTATACCCCAACATGGATATTTTTACCTCTGGCTTATTCCTCTCTTGCCTCCCTTCCAAGTATTACTACCACAACATTCTTTTGATAATTTTTCCTTTTAAAGGAGATACTACTCTTACAAAAAGGTCAACTAGCTAAAAATATTTTGCTTGAATTTTCCATGTGCTTTTCTGCGTGATTTCTTTGCTTCCAGTCCTGCCTAGGAGAAACTGCAAAAACATTTTCCACACGTAGGGACTCATTTTCCAGGTCCTGGTGCCAAGGTTTCTCTTTTCCTTCTTCCTTCCCTATTTCACCCCCTTTGGTCTTCTCAGTAACCTCCAAAGGAACCAAAAGAAAGATAGTGTTTTTAAAGAAAGAGAAAAACATTCTTTTTGACATTTCAAACCAAAGGGCCAAAGTTCCTCTTTAATAAATCCCTGCATAGTAGTAAAGGTAGGAAATTGTTACATGTGGGTCATTGAAATGAGCATTTTCCTGGAGGCAGGGTTGAGAGTAGGTACAGCAACTGTGTGTCCCAGAGAGTGATTTGCGGGGGACCCCCAAACAGGACCTGGAATCCCTATCAGTATATCCATTGTTTGAGCCAAGACATGGAAGGTCCCCATTCAGAGCTCTCTTCCTAGAATACTCCTTCCTTTGTTTCTCTACTTGGCAAAATTCTACCCATTCTTTAGCACACAATTCAGTTTTCTTGCTCAGGACAAATGTTTCTGTCTTCTAGATTCTCACAGCAACTGACTCTAACTGCTGTTACTTTTGCTCTTGTCATTTTTCTATTTTCTATTTGCATGGCTGTCTTTTCATGGCACATGCACTCTCCCTGTTGGCTCTATAACACTTCCATCCCAGCTGGGACCCATTTTAGCATCTCTGTAAAAATAAGACCTGGGACCTTATCCGTGCCATTAAAGAGAAAATTATTTCAACGTTTGTTAAAATGGCACAAAAGACTTTTTATCAAGACGATTGCTGTAGGGGGAGGGAGAACGGGCTCACCTCTGAACATGATAAGTTCATGTGAGGATTTATACCCAAGAATGGGGTCGGAGGTGAGGTGTGGATGGATATTACTCAAAGGTCCTGTCAAAAATAGGGGACTCTTCCTAGATGACCTAGCAGGATTCTTTGCTAAGTCTAGGCTGGGTTAGCCCAAGTACAGAAAGTGGGCCGTGGGGTAGGCCGAGCACAGGAAGTGGGCCGTGGGGGTAGGCCGAGCACAGGAAGTGGGCCGTGGGGGTAGGCCGAGCACAGGAAGTGGGCCGTGGGGGTAGGCCGAGCACAGGAAGTGGGCCGTGGGGGTAGGCCAAGCACAGGAAGTGGGCTGATTTTTAGGCCTAGTAGAAAAGAAGGCTCAGAGAAGCCTGATGAATGTTTGATCAAGGACAGTGTTAGTAGCAAAGGGCATGTAGAGTTAAAGGATCAAATTGCAGGTAGTAAATAACTCATTCTGGCTAGTCAACTCAATTTCCGTTATTCTCTCTATAGACCACCACTGGCTATTTGGTACAAATTCTCTTTCACCAAACTAAAGTCCAGGCTCTTCTGAACTCTTCCCAACTAGACCTTCACATTTGGGTTTCTGTGTTTGTCTCTGCATGGCCCAAGTTCACCAAGAATCCTGCTAAGTTCATGTAGCCAGACACCCCCTCCCTATATTCTTCCCCTGAACTACTTGAAAGATGTCCCTTTACCCCTAAGTAGAGCAGTGTTTGCCTGAGAACAAAGGTACCCTCCTAAAGAACCACAGTGGAGTTGCCGTATTCAAGAAACTGACCTCCAATAGGATACTGTTATCTCCAGTCCGTAAAATATGGCTCTGATTATCCCAAAAGTCTTAGCACAATTTTAGGCAGTTTCTTGTTTGTAATAAAATAAAAGGAATATGTTTTGTGCATTCCTGAGAAACTTCCCACCAATTTCTACTAAAAACAAATGATTTGTACCATAAATTATTTATTGATGTAGCTACATTTAGGTTGCTTACTGCCCCACATTCAAAGGCCTCTAAATACCTATTTATAAATCCAGGAAGATATCATGACCATCTTGCTGGTATCCAGTTGATTTAAAAGATCTGATATTTCTGGGGTGCCTGAGTGGCTCAGTTGGTTAGGCGACTGCCTTCAGCTCAAGTCATGATCCCGGAGACCCAGGATCGAGCCCCACATTGGGCTCCCTGCTTGAGGGAAGCCTGCTTCTCTCTCTCTCACCATTCTGCTTGTGTTCCCTCTCTGGCTGTGTTTCTTTCTGTCAAATAAATAAAATCTTTAAAAAAAAAAAAAAAAGATCTGATGTTTCATTATAAATGCAATTAATCAGTAAGGAAGTCGAAGAGGTAAAATACAGCCTTCAACATTTTAGCAGAATTTGGGCATCTGGGGCATACAAGGATGGAAATGTTAGCCTTGCAATGTTCTTTACAAAAATTACCCTAGACCCCCAGAAGACCATAAAATGCACAATCAACAGCCATAGCAGGAGCAAAGAGCAAGAAATACTAAACTAAACACATAACCAATCCTAGCTCCAATGCTCTTCCTTCTTACTGAGTGAGAGAGAAAGTGAGAGAGAGCGAGTGCCATTCTCCACCAGGAGGGTGTGTGGTGATTTCATAATCACGTAATACAGATATTGTATCAATGGAAAGTACTTTCCCACAGCCACACACAGTCTATATCCCTTTCTTCCCTGTCGTTGCAAGAGAAGCCTGAGTAGGTCAAGGCTTTCGCTCTTGCCTACCCTTTGTGACCTTCTGGAGGCTATTTCCTCTCCTTCTTGTTCCCTTTTGAGACTTTCCCCAACAATCTCTCTACTCCTCCTTCTCTCTCTCTTCCTCCCCTTCCCTATCTCTGCCCCCCCCATCTCTAGCTGCCCCATTCCTTAGTTCTCCATTTCCCCCTCCATCTCCCTCTCTCCCTCCCTGTCTCTTTCTCCTCCTTTTGCCTCTCTCTCTCCCTCCCTCTCTGTCTTTCCCTCTTCCCTCTCTCTCTTCTTCCTCTCTCTCTCCCTATCCCTATCTCTCCCTCCCTCTCCTGTCTCCCTGTCTGTCTCTCTCTCTCCTTCCCTCCCTCTTTCTGTCTACCTCTGTCTCTCTGTCACCTTTCCCTCCTCCATTGGCTTTTTCCCCCATAACACATAGCCTACTCAAGTTCTTCCCCAGAAACCATGTCCAGGCACAATGACCTCAGGAGTTGGGCCATGGTGGGTGTCATGACTAGAGGACATGGAAAACTAGGACAGAGACAAGGAACCAAATGGACACATTTTTTAAAAGCTACCACATGAGGAAAGAATGAGACAAGACCTTAGCCCAGAAAGAGAGTTTGGGTTGACGGGTTAAAATCAATAATTTTTTTTAAGATTTATATATTTTATATATAGAAAGAGGGCACATGGGTGAGCAGGGGAGGACCAGAGCAGAGGGAGAATCTCAAACAGACTCTGCACTGAGCACAGAGCCTGATGCGGGGCTCGATCTCACAACCTTGAGACCATGATCTGAGTCAAAACCAAGAGTTGGATACTCAAGGGATGGAGCCACCCAGCTGCCCTGGGGCTCAAATCAATTTTATAAAATCCTGACACGTAGAGACAAGATAAGGACAGAAGGGGTGTAATTAAAATGTTGGCTAATAACCATGTAGTAAGTGTCTTGCAGTTTAAAATAAACTCTCACAGGGGTGCCTGGGTGGCTCAGTCATTGAGCGTCTGCCTTGGGCTTGGGTCGTGATCCCAGAGTCCCGGGATCAAGCCCCACATGGAGCTCCCTACAGTGGGAAGCCTGCTTCTCCCTCCCGCACTCCCCCTGCTTGTGTTCCCTCTCTTGCTGTGTTTCTCTCTGTCAAATAAATAAATAAATAAAATCTTAAAAATAAAATAAAATAAGCTCCCACAGAAGAAAGTCTACTTTTGCTTATTTCAACCCCTTGGGCCCTGGCAAGCATGCAGGTAAGAGCTCTTAGAGACAATTCCCATCAGGCATTCCGTCCCCCAATTAAGGAACTTCAGAAAGAAGAAAGGGTAAAGCCACAAGGGAATTAAGATTTTTCCAGCTCTAGGCGAAAAGAGCCCGGCTGGGGTCAATGGGTTTCACCTCCCTCGGACTGTCTCCTTTGCATGGGAGGTAACTGGGCAGCTTGAGTTTCAGCAGCGCTGCTCCCAGAGCCAGCCCAGGTGGCTGCCTTTCTCCCGGTGACAGCTAAGGCTAAGGCTAAGGCTGGGGAAGAGAGCAGAGGGAAGGCGCTCGTGGAGGGCAGACTAACCCAGCAGCTCAAGAAGGCGAAGCATGGAAGTGGCAGGATCCTGCCTGTTGTGGGCTCTTGAGGCCCTGTGGGCTCAGGGGTGCCGCTGGGGCAGGCAGCCTAGCCCACAGCACATGGATCAACGTCTCTGTATCCAGCAGAGGAAAGTGATGGCCAAGGGCAGGCTTTCCCAGCTGTGGCTGCAGCCGTGTCTTTATTATTATTATTTAAATTCAATTAGCCAATGAATAGCACATCATTAGTTTCAGATGTAATGTTCAGTAGTTCATCACTTACGTATAAGAACCCAGTGCTCATCCCATCACGTGCCTTCCTCACCGCCCATCCCCTAGATAAGTGGCAGGAGGAGGATTCTGGACGGAAGCCCTCGCTCTTCCCACTAATAGCAAGCAGGGGACACTGGAATGACCAGGGAGCACCGGAGCCCCATTGCTCTCCTTCCCTCTCATCTCAGGTGGAGGTGTGCTTTTCTTTCTCCAGAACTTTCAGTGGCTCCCTCTGCCTCTAGCATAAAAGTCAAATTCCTGTGCCCAGGGGAGGGCTCTTCCTTGTGGTGCCCATGCACCTCCCAGGACCCCTCTGCCGTCTCCCACTCCCCCCTTTCCTATCTGTCACTCTCCTGGCACATCCTGACCCACCGCCTGGGCTTCTGTTGTTCTTCCCCCTGCACTGTCTGGCTCTATCCTTTCCCTCCTCAATAGAAGCTGGAGAAACAGCCTTCGGAGTCCTACCCTAATGCCACGTCACTTGGGAAACTGTCCCTGACCTTCCCGGCCCCTGGAAATACTGTGACACCCAGCCTCTACCTCTCACTTGACACCTGCCAGATGAAACCTTGGAATCTACATGAAGATCCCAGTGACGCACTTGAGCCTGGGTCATGGACGGCAAACGCCAGCCTGGGACTGTGGGACGGGGAAGCCCCACGAGAGCATGCTAGCTACAAAAATGCCTGACATACATCTGCCAAGCATGACATCACAGGGCCACACGGGAAGGCACCTGCGGCCGGAGGTCCCAGGCCAAGCGAAGGATGAGGAGCCTGAAGGTCAGCATATATTGGAAGCTAGGATGGAGTGACCCTGGGCCGTGAGGATGAAAAATGTGGGTTAAGGGCACCTGGGTGGCTCAGCTGGTGAAGCCACTGCCTTCGGCTCAGGTGAGGATCCTGGAGTCCCAGGATCGAGTCCCACATTGGGCTCCCAGCTCCGCAGGAAGTCTGCTTCTCCCTCTGACTTTCTCCCCTCTCATGCTCTCACTCAAATAAAAAAATATTTTAAAAAAATGGCTTAAAACTTAGATATTAAAACCCTACCTCATATTTAGTACAGTTAAGCCAGGGAACTTTGGGATGGATACACCACGTGGAAATTTAAAAATACGTTTGGAAATGCTTTCCAAAAGACCACAAAACATCAGCCAGCATAATGGGTTATTTCAGAGGGTTCATGGCAACAAGGCAAAATCAAATAGGGTTCTTAGCTCAAAGCTTTTCAAAGTCCTAAATAGGGTTGGGTGGATTGTGACTGTGTAAGTCAGGAAGATGGAAGGCCAGGTTTTGTCACTTAATTGTCCTGGGAACTCTTTTTCTCAAGAGCCCCTCCTAATGAGTGATCTTTGGCATATTCTTAACAAATGCTATTTACATTTATGTGAAACCCATAGTTCTCTGCGATTCAAAAAGCAATGAGACTGGGAAACTTCAGAGAGATTGGGTTTGATTTGCCAGGCTGGAATCATTTGATCTGAAGCCACCAATAACTTGGGCTTTTAATACAGTAAAACTGGGATCTTCATGCAGATTCATTTTAATCACAGCCAAGATAATTACAGAATCCTTAAAGGGGCACACCAAAAACCTGGAACCTTGCCAGATGATTTGATATATTTCTCCAGTTGACATCTGATATTTTCTAATAATAGAGACACTAAATGAATATTTCTAAAAATGAAACAATTCGTCCTTATTTTTAGCTTGATTGTTCTCATTTTAGCTTATGAAGCCCTGCTCTTGTGACAGAATCTATTTCAAGGGCTTATTTCGTAAACCTTTGGGATCATTTTGACAAAACAAAACAAAACTTATCTGCTCGATCCCTCTTAAGTCTGTATTCAGCATGTAACAAAATCTTTTGAAATTCTTTGACATTTAACCACTTCTTCCCTCTTCCAGAGATGGTGAGTGAAGACAAAGTTCTTATACATTTGAGAAAGAAATGTTTTAAGATATAAAGTGATGTTTATAAAGTGGTGCAGATTTCAATGTCAGGCAAAAGTTCTCTGGGGGTTATTTGCCGGTTTATTATCTCTGCTTCTCTTTCCTTAATTGTGAAGGGGTTGACATAATGCTGAGCTGGTCTTTATCTATGGACACTGTTGTAATCTAAATTTTCATTCCAGCTTTCTATAATTTTCCCAATACAGTCTCAAATACCACAGATTCCTGATGTCACAGGTGGATGTGTTTCCATTTAATCCTAATTCGTGCCGTCCACTCTTCCTATTGTAGCCAACGTGTCTGCTACAGAAATACTGCAGACCCCAATCTGCAGATGTCCCGAACACACCACTTCCCGTCTCTGGGATACCAAAATTACACCTTTTACTTTGGTCTCTTTTGGATGCAAAATGTCTAGGAAGACTTAATGTTTTGCTTCGACTTGGCAAGTTTTCCTGTCCAGATAATTCGTACTGTGCATTCAACCAGCTAAGGTGAAAACCAGAGTCTCTGACAATCATGCTGTTTTATTTATGAAAGGCATTGTCTGCCTAGTAAAGCTGGCTCATGGGGAAACGTTAATTAAATATGGTGGCACTTCTACCAACATGAGCATTCTATCAACACTGGCATAGAAGTTGTAGGACTAAAAATGTTCATCACAAGGAAGATATTTTTTTAAAAAAATTTATTTATTTGAAAGAGAGAGAGAGAGAGCGAGCATGAGTGGTGGGAAGGGGCAGAGGGAGAGGGACAAGCAGGCTTCCCACCAAGCAAGGAGCCCCATGTGGGACTCGATCCCACAACCCTGGGATCACGACATGAGCCAAGGGCAGATGCTTAACCAGCTGAGCCACCCAGGTGCCCCAGACGCTATTTCTGATGGAAGAAAATAGGTTGACCCTCTAATAAAATCTCAGTAGGACACATCTGGGCCTTCCGCATCCTTTCTGAAAATGTCTCAGGCCGAAGTGTTGTGGAAGAATGATCTAGTTGTGGGCTCTGCAGGAAGTAATCAGTTTCCAAGGGAATCTCTTCAGATATTGGAGGGTTACCTGAGCCCAGGCAATGAGGCTGCTGTGGACATTTCTGGTCTATTCTTCTGATTAAGCATCTCTCCAAGCCATTGTCCATAATAACTTATATTTAACCAGGCACTGGCTTTGATTTAAAAAGAAGAAGAAAAGAAAAAGTGTTTTATCTTATTCTTCAAATAAGAACAAATTGTGAGTAGAAAATGAGAATATAGATATGAAAAATGGTTTCAGAGTAAAAGTTGAATATCAATGTTATTACAAGGCCTACCCATAGAGGCTTTATATTTCCCCCAAATACTTGTTAAAAACCAAACAAGTTATACCTTAGATTTGAAAATTTCATCCCTTCTCCTTCACCTTGCAAAAAGTCTCCAAGTTAAACAAACTTCAAATAAGAAATTGAAAGGTGGACCGAAGCTTAGAACTGTAACGGGTATGGCACACGTCAGGTCCGTGATGCCAGTGTCTGGGTCTAGTAAGACCCATGTGTGACACAGCTGTACTGTTGTCCCATAGAAAGTTTCAACTTGCATTTAAGACGCTAAGAGCTGGGCGCCTGGGTGGCTCAGTGGGTTAAAGCCTCTGCTTTCAGCTTAGGTCATGACCTCAGGGTCCTGGGATCGAGGCCCGCTCTCTGCTCAGCGGGGAGCCTGCTTCCCTCTCTCTGCCTGCCTCTCTGCCTACTTGTGATCTCTCTCTGTCAAATAAATATCTTTAAAAAAAAAAAAAAAGACAGTAAGAGCCAATCCACTTTCCAGAAGGAATCGACACAGAGAGCTTACGCTAACGTGAAGTCCCATGAGTACAAGCGGTCAGAACCAGGGAGGGGACCCAGATGCGATCCCTTCCCCATCAGTCCACGTGCACGGGGCATTTCGGAGAAGTCCTAAGTCTCTCAAGACTGTCTGTCTCCGCCTGTGCTTGTAAGGTCACAAACTCTGGAGCTGAAAAGCCCAGCAGTTCCCTGGGTTTGATCTCTAAGCTGTCTCTGCAGAACAAGAGACAAAGCCGAGAAGCCCACTTGCAACAGGGTCTGAGGTGACTGAGCACTGTGTGCATAGATGACAGGCGAGTCACGACTGTCGTCAGGGGATCTAATTGATGTTGGCTGATGTGGCTTCCTCCTCTTGTACGTATTTGGTTGGCAGAATGCAAGGAATTTGCTTGCCGAGCAAGTTTATCCATTTTTTTTCTGACCAGGCTCTTTTCAACTGAGGTACATCTCAGAGAAATTCCCTCAGCAGAGTGTTGCCAAAGCAGCACGTGGTTCAACGGGACAGTTTGAACCCAAAACAAATCCTCTCTAAAGATACACTGGACAGCGTGTGCAAACAGGGTCCAGCTCTGGCTTTGAAATGGAGGTATGTGAACTTCCTACCAAAGCTTAGGGCAGAGTTAGAAGTATATCATCCCTCCACGTGCACACAATACACGAGAGGAAGAAGCCAATGGAATTGACTATTTACTGAATACCCATTACATGCAACAAGAGATATTGTTACTGTTTACTGAGAAAAGTGAAGGTCACAGAAGGAAAATACCTTGGCCAAGTCCAAGAGCAGGAACTGATAACCAAGTGTCACGATACAACAAGGCATTACGTTGGTATACTCCCTTTTATCCAACAAGTTGGCCAAGTATATAACTAAATGTCACTAAAGCGTTAACTATTCGATTAAAAAATTATATATTAAGAGTTAGAATAAAAAATTGAGCATAATACATAAATCCAGGTCCGGATTAACAACTTACCGAAATCATATAATCAATCTGATTTTTCTGATTTGCAAATAACTCCTGAATACGATCTTAACATTCTTTGGAAAGTTAAGTTTTTTAGTCATAATACATAGCTCTTGACTTTTATCACTCTTAGTTTTCTCATGTGCATTTTTATCAGAAAAAAAAAATGAACATTAGATGTACCTAACAGAATTGAGTCCAAAAATAGAGGCTGCCTTGGTAGGTAACAGCTAAGACAAAAATAGAGCTATTGCGCCATCTAGTGATAAAACTCTTGCTTTGCAAGAAAATCACTGGATGGTGATTCCATTTTGCAGATTGGTCCCCAGAAGTCTCTGAGCCTGAAGAATACTCACAAAACTGGCCAAAAGAAAATGTCCGATAACAAATAATGGGAAACCAATGGCAGTTCAACAAGAACAACGCAACGGAAACGATTCTTCTGTCAACATTTTCTGGTAAGATTCCATTAGAAGCTGGAGGCGAACCCAAATTCTACTCCTGAGCACACAGATGCTCTAGGTACCTACCCAGGACGTGTGAGCTCTCCTTCTTCCACCAGTCTGACTGGGACTCATGCTCCATCATGGAGCTCAGCCTAATACCTGAACCTTTTCCCTCCAGATTACCTTTCCCTCTGCTCTCGTTCTGCACCAGCAGCAATAAGACTGAAATTTGACATTTTCTCTCAATGCTAAATACTCAAAGAGAGCTTACCCATTAGAAAAACATTATAAAAATATTACTTCAAGTGTCAAAGATAATAGAAGCAACATAGAAAATGTGTTTTCAATCTCAAGGTTTATGTTTTGTTCAATAACTTTTTAAGACTTATAAAAGGAAAACAAATTTATAATTCTTACGAATGAATGAATGAAAAAGTTACCTAGAAAAAAATTATATTTCTGTTCAGTAATTAATATGTCCATGTAAGTGGGGAAAGAAACTGTTTACTTCCATTTTGCTTGCAGAGTTTTTAAAGTTACCTAGCTTTTATTCTTGTGGGGTTCGTAACAATGACAGGGACTGGCTCTATCAATCCCAATCTTTTCTCAGGCAGGAGAATAAATGAGTCTAACTGAGTACCTAGTACCAGCCCCTGGAAATCCCTAACAAAAATTCAAAGTATTCATAAATTTGAAATACAAATCCTGAGTTGATGATTTCTCAAATCCCCATGAGGCCATCTGGTCTTGGTCAAGAATGAAATTTTCTCTTACTGCAGTTGGGAGCTCCCAGAATGCTCTGTGGGAGCCAAGAGAGCATCCTGGAGACACACACGTTAACAGAGAAAGAAAATCCCAGCACAACATTGTTAGCTGTGTGACCTTGAGAAGCTTCTCACCTTCTCAGAACCTCCAATGCTTCATCTGTAAAGGATTACATTTGTAAACCTTAGTAATCCACTTAACTTGAGGGATCACCATGTTAAAGAATACATACAAAGCGTTTAACAGATAATAAGCACTCAATAAACGGTACTCATTTATTAATAAAAGTGACAGTGCACCTTTTAAAACAGTAATTCCTAGAAGAAGATGCTTCTTTGGCCTATGACTGGGTAAAACAATAAACTCAACGAAGTTTGTCTCTTGGACTTCTTGCTTATTTTTGCAGGGCTACCTCCAAAATCCACATGTAAAACGGGCCGAGAAAACCTGACTGAAAGAGAAAACATTCCAGTCTGCAGTGAATGAGTTTAGAAGCTGTCATCAAGAGTCAAAACGCCCCATAAAGCTTTTAAAGACAGGTTTATTTATATATAAGTGCATGAAATTGAATACAGAAATTTTATTAAAATACTGTATATTACAAATTTTTAATCCAATAAATTCTGTGTAATGACGTTTAAGTGCTGGATTCACTTTTAACGGTTGTCCTGTGTTGGTAAAGAGTTCACCCTGTATGTTACAAAGAGGAGAGACAGACAGACCTCAGAAACGGTCCTGTGATTAGACAGTAGATATTAATTGTGCATCTTTTTTCTTTAAAGCAATGAACTGGAACCTAGATCTTGTGTTTGCAGACCAACTTTCTATAGTCAAAAATAACTTGCATGTGTTTATTGCTGCCCTTTGAAGAAAATGAATGGTGAAAAAATAATTTAAAATAAAGACCAACATCCCTAAGGCTAACCTGATGCTTACCACAATTAAAATAAAGTTCACTGCAAAATTTGTGTTTTCCAGGAAATTATGCTATATACATAATGAGATTTGTACATGAACTGGGAAATAAAAAAATCGCTTATATAAAATTAAAAATCAGTAGTATACAATATTTACAGTTTGTTAGGTATTGTACATCAACATAGTTCTTAAAATAATCCTCAAAATTAAACTGTATTATGTAAACATGCAGTACACATACTCATACAGTGTAGAGTCTTAACAGAAGGGGGGGATTGTGTTCACATAATGTAGGGTACTTCATCACATACACCTCTGCTTTTGTGCGTGACCCCATCCAACATTTATTCTTCCTGTCTTTAAACTTCACAGTACATTGAGTATTTCTATAGTAAAAAGAAATCCCTGATGGTAAACATATTCCTAAAGATTAAGTAAACTTTCTGCCCTTAATACTACGATATAAAACAAACACTGTTCACACTAGAACTTCTAGTTTACGACAAAACTAAATTTTAAAATTCCACAGTTGTCTTGACTATACATTTTTTTCCATTTCAAACTTACTTGTAAAAAGAAAAAAAATTATAGACAAATACCACATCATGAAAATGTAAGGACAGTAGTCGGAGTCAATGGCAAAATGGCTGATTTTTATTCACCATAAAGAGTTAACTCAATTAAACCGTCCCTAAACTCTAAATCCCCAGTGACAAGTATGCCAGTCCTGAATCCTGCTAAATTCACTTTGCAAAAGTATCTTAACTTCCAAGGCACTAAGGCATCACTTAGCTTTTAAAAACTACTGTGTTTTACTAAATGATTTATCAGTGGCCTGAGAGTTAACAGAATTGGAAAGTGAATTTTTAATACCTATTGGGTAAACTATATTTTTTGCTATTTAAATCAAGCCATTTTTGTTGGTTAATTTGAAGTTCATCCCCTTGTCCTCAAATGTCTAGAGTCAGGGATTAATACTTCATGGTAGAATCCTATGAATTTTAGTAAGTTATAGGACTATCATGAAAATACTGTGGAATTTTATTTGTTCATCTAAATGTGTATAGCTCGTGTGTGTGTGTGTGTGTGTGTGTGTGTGTGTGTGTGTGTATTGAGTAGAGGGTCCAAAATGTAAAAATATCTCCATGATAAATGCATGTGATATCACAAATACCAAGAAAGTGTCAACAATCAATTCATCCAGTATTGAAATAAATAATTTTTAATTACTTTTCAAACAAGTGCCTCTATTTCACTCTCTATGGAGGAAACTTTAAAACGTTCCTTCCCCCCAAGATACTTAGTGATGATGTGCAAACATTTTAGCTTAAAAACAAGAGAAATTTGTCATAATCAGTAGTACTGTCAAGTTAACATTCATTTATTCAGGGCTCTAAAACAAGAGATGGACGTTGGAAATTACCAATGTGTATTTAGAAGAAACATTGTTACAGTTACGGTCATTACGAATGGTAGTTCCTCCTCCTATGTATCTATGTTTAGTGTTACATGCTTTCCAGTTTCAGTTCCATACCTAATACATTCCGGAAGAGGGGACAGTCACATTACCGTTGGGGGGAAATTGATATGGGTGCAGTATATAGTCCAAACAACATGTAAGAGGTTCACGCTCTCTTGGCTTGCCTGTAGCATTTACTTTTCAGTAAAATTATAACTGCATAACCACGAGGTATTAAGAACATTTCTTCTAAACAGCACTTCTGAGTCTATCAACAGTGGTTCAGTCATTAAGAGTCTGCCTTCGGCTCAGGTCATGATCCCAAGGGTCCTGGGATCGAGCCCTGCAATGGGCTTCCTGCTTGGCGGGAAGCCTGCTTCTCCTTCCCTGTGTCTCTCTCTGTCAACCAAATAAATAAAATCTTAAAAAAAAAAAAGATTATAATTGCATAATCATGAGGTGTTAAGAACATATTCTTCTAAACAGCACTTCTGAGTCTATCAACAAACTGCACATATATTTAAACTGTAACATCGGTATGGAAGGAAGAGGGAGATTTTTAAGAAACTGCAAAATCAGTTCTTGAAATCGGCAAAGGGTCATTATGTAAGTTAAACATATGTGCAATGAATGTAAAGAGGAGTCCTCTAAACTCAGGGGAGATGGTTACACTTAAGAGGTCAGTTCATTCAGAAATATGGGTGCTTCCATCAATTTAATAAAGTATTAACTGGTACACCTCCACATTTACTGAAAATACTTTACATATTAAGCACAACTTCCCCAAATTCACAGATATGTTTTTAGATAACTACTTCAGTAACTTTCTTAAAAACACTGTCCTGTCTACATTGAACAGAGATCTTTCCATGAGAAGAGCAAATCTATCAAAACACACACACACACGGATTGCAAAGGGTCCGCTGAGTCTCACAACTCAACAGCAGACAGCCTCACACAGTGTAGTTTACAGACCTACCACCAAGGGGCAGCTATGTTCGCTCCAGCTTGAAGGCCCTTCCCTCCTGTGCTGCTTCTGCCTTTAAACTGTCCACTGCCACAAAATGCTACCAAGGGTTTGAAACACCTTATCGTCTTTAATCAAATGATGTCCTTTTGCACCTGAAGAGTCTCCCCTCAAGATGTTAGAAAAAGGACTAGGACTTAAGAGAAATTGTGAGCCGAGTGATCGGATCACTAGTAGATTTCCTGCACTGAGATTCTCACCCCTGGTCGTTAAAAGGAACAGCAATTTACACAGCGACCCACCAGCTGGTGTCCAACTTCTCTGCCCTTTAGGTCTACCAGAACTTCTTTGTGACCTTCTATGTTCTTCATGTCTTACAAACAAGTAAGGACTCTGAAGAGATTCTGATTAAAATGTTCTGAGAGAAAAAAATGTAACAGCAAGAGTGAAGTAGTTTGAGAATATTTCAGAAAATATCCTTCACCTCTTGTGACTTCATGAATTATAACCTGGATATAAATAAAAAATGACAGTGTCTCCTTGCAGTTATAAATAAACGAGTAGGGCATAAGCACCTTTGGTCCGTGGGACGAGGGGCGTGGGAGGCACTGAAACCCAGTTCTATTTCCTGCAGAACTGATAGGACACCTGAAGCCCGCAGCCTAGGGTGGCCAGGGAGAGGAGGACACAGAGGACATCCTCTCCCATCCCTGAAACAAGGAGAGTTAAGTTGCATGTGGCTGACATCCAGTGGATGTTGGCCGAACGACCCAAGGGAAGCAAAGCAGGGTAAGACAAAGACAGAGGGGTCCGCGCTGGCTACCGTCACCCTTTTTCTAGTTTAACTAGCAATAAACACAGAAATTTAATCCTTCTTGCCCTGGCCATCTCCACCCCCTCCAACTCCAGAAGCGGTCTTGGAGAATCTGCTCATTTTTTAAATAAAGAGGTGGAGAGGAGAGGTAAAGGAAGCAAGATTATAAGAGACTTTTTTTTAAAGTTTCCTTCTTAAAATATATGTAGGGGAACATGTGGAAATGGAAGAAGATAGATGAATCTTACAAAACAACAACTTCAGTTGGTGTTAAAAATGTAACTGAAACGATTCTAATGACTCTTGATCATGCACTCCCAAATGCGTACTGCTCTGCATTCAACAAGAGGCAGGCCCTGGATTCGAGTTGATGTGCTGGGCTAGAGCCTCGTGTTCTGTCCACTCTGTCACAGTAATGATATCTCAGTTCCAGAAAGTTCATTTGGTGGGTAAACTGAGGAAAACCAGAATTTTGGGGCAAGGGAAAAGGGGAACAGGACTTAAACTCTCAAACAGAATCGGGAAGTAAAATGCCCCAAACCTTTTAGGATTTACAATCACCTTGCCAGCTCTTGGTGGAGTCCCGGGCAGGGACCTCCTCTCAGCCATCCTCGCACTTACTAGAGGAATACTCAGCACAGCATGCTTCGGAGCCTGAACTGGCCGGCAAGGAAGTGCCGGCTCGGGCACAGCAACACCGCAGCGCCGTCTGTGTCTTAATTAGACCTTCTTTAAAGGCCTTTTCAACAACACACTTTGATTTTAACTTACCCTTATTCCTTATATCACAGATGCACAATGTATGGGGAAACTCACTTCCTTATTTCTTACTTAATGTATCGACAAAACTCTTAGGCTTTTTTGGGCTGTGGAAATGTATGTTGCAAATACTAAGAGAGAGTACGTCGGGTAACAGACTAAGACTGCTCAGTATACAGTAAGATCTAAAGTAAGAATGGTTAAGCTGCGGGCACTGAATAGAGCCACCACTTAGAAATGCCCTTATTCTAGATAACCAGTGGGGTCATCCCATGGGGCAGGTCACTTGCACCTCCTTCATTTAGAAGTTTTACATATCATTTGTAGTTTTGATGGGCCCCTCTGATTGATTCTGCTCTCTGGACAGTTCTAACCGGGATGTTGAGTAATAATTAGTTTGGGTGTATTGGCAGAGATCTCTTCTTTGGGGAACTGATTTCACCATCAGTAGTATTTTAGTAAACATTTTTTCAGTAAAGGAGTATAAACTCTAAAAGATTTCCCCCGTCCTTCCTGCACTTATCACAAAGAAAGTTTACTGCTAAATCAATGTAAGTTTTAAGATGGTGTAGCCCAAATACATCAATAAAACCTGTTGTCATATCACAAACAAGGGTCTCCAGCACTACCAGACCAAGAAAAATTTCTCCAAATTCAAAAATCTCAAACATCCTTACTTAGTTAAAAGATCATTCAACTGAACAAATATATAAAATTCTCTACTAGAATAGGAAAGTGTTCACTGAACAAAAGCTTTCCCATTAGACGATATTCATATATAGCAGCTTTACATATATGTATATAATGATATGTGTGTGTGTGTGTGTGTGTGTGTATATATCATTAAGCATTTGTTGTTTCTGTAGGAAAACCACTGATTTAAAAAAAAATCTCGGCATAGAAAAAGCTATAAAGACAATTTCATCAATGCACACTATTCAACTGCATTTCAAAACATCAAGAGAGTGACATTTGCACAAAATCTCAATGGAAAGAACCAAAAACAGCAAAGAAACCAACAATTCCCCCTAATGGTTAAAAGTACACACACAGACACAATTCATAATGTAAAGCAACCTGATGAGAACAGCTACAGGACACTCCATAGACTGATTTTAACCATCCAATTATAGTTCCATTCTACGGTAAAAATAAAAGTGAAAATCTCTTTGGCCACACACTGATGAATTTAATGTGTCAGGGTTATTTTCTGGCTAATTGTGGGTTCTAAACCATGTGCTCCGTATTCCCTTACCATGGTAACTTTCTTAAATCATGAAACAACCATATGTTAAAATAAATACTCATATTATAGATATGAAACAATGTGAACACATTATTGGTAACTCCTCTCAAAGAATATGAACACCTGAAATTACCAACAGAAGAGCCAAAGTAAAGGAAGAACACAATTCAAGTCTAAAAGAAAAAGATAAATCAAATTGGCTTGGAAAATTTATGCCTAAATTTAATTTGGGAAAACATCAGGAGCATAAAGAACATGAAAATAATTTAGGCTTGTACATAACAAAAAGAATCAATTTTAAGATTTACTTCAACGATCTCTAGGGATGCAGAGTTGCTTATTAGTTTTTTTGAAAACAGATTTCCAAGCCACAGCATCAGTAAACCCCCAGAACTGGCTTCCATACTGGTAATAGTATCCCCTTCCCCAACTCCCTATTGTTAAGTCATTGATACACATTCTGCTTTTTGGTGGAGAAGAAGTGGTGTAGGCAATGAAGGTCTTAAATTTGAATGGAACCTAACAGAAATGATTTTTTTTTACCAAATCAGGTTATAAAACAGTGAGGCTAGAGTGTGCAGATTATTTTTTGGATTGCCCTTAACTTAACTTCATAGTTTCTGCAGTGGCTTTCTGAGTTAGCACATTTATAAGAGGACCTGGTATTTAAAACAATCTCAGTAGGAGAGAAATTCAACCAGGTTCTGTTTCCCTTACTCCTTGCACTCTTAAAAACAATTGCATCTTTCCAAAACCTCTTAAAATGTCATATTACTAAGGACTTTTTCACTCTAATAAATGTCCTCACTGATTCTAGGAAACTTAACAACACAAATCAAGAACCGAACAACAAAATCACTCTAATATATGTTCAGTACTGTACTGAGATGCTGAGATTAAATGCCAAATTTTTAAATATTTATTATATCCCCCAATTTTTACTTAGCGAAATTATGTTACCACATGCCCAGTTTAAGATAGTTTATTACTCTTCTTATATAACTTACTTGTTACCTATCTACAAATGAGGCTCTTTGTTTTCACAGCCTAATTTAGGCCACTCTTTAAATATAGGTAAAGCTCCAGAATGAAAGATTGTTTATGTTTTGTCAAAAATCAAGATATATGCAACAAGTAATATAATCCCACCGAGATACTAGTTATAAAGATGTTTTCTCCATGAGATACATGGCAAAAACTTTCTTTAGAAGGGTCAAAGAATGCAACATGCATTTCAGACTTCTTTTCTTACAAAGTTTATAAGAAAATTTCAAATTATATTTTTATGACACACAAACTACAGTCGATGTGTGTGACCCATAAAGTTTTTGAATTCATATCAATAGAATAGTTACGTAGGAGGGAAACTATTAAAAGAGTGTTATTTAAGTGAGTGGAAAGGATGCACCCTATGGGTCTACTTCGAGTCCTTAAAAGAGTTTAGCTACTTTTCCATTAAGTATTTTTTCCCCACATAAATTAAAATAAATAACAATAATGCCTAAACATATTAAAGCCCTAAATCCCAGAAACGTTCAACATTAAAAACCAAAAAGTCTGCCTCATACTGAATGACTCGGTGTTCAGCACTCATACGGGATTTAGCGTCACGAAACAAAAATCTCACTATGTTACCTGAATTCATGTCAACTATGGTTCACAGCACTCATCTACATCTACGCTTGCAAATTGTCACATGATCAATGTTAAAAAAAGAAGAGTTTGGCACATATATCAATTCCTCAAAAAGTCCCTGTAACACAACACTGTTAAAGAACGATGAGTCAACACCAATGTTAACCTGATTGGCGGCTCAACAAGGTGCGTCTTCTTGTGGCTTCCCTTCCGTGATGCGCCTGGCCTGGGACAGAGGCACGTTAAGGTGCGGTGCGGTAGTGCAATCGCTTGGCCACCAGAGGGCAATCTTTGCACACAGCTCAAGGCCTGCTGCAGCGCCCTGCTCCTTCCACATTCTCCTTGTACCATTTCATTCCCGCTCCTTCACAACACCGTGTTCTGAGAATCTGTACATCGGTTTGCTTCTGTGAAGTGAGACATTCCCACCGAAAGCTCAGAGTGTGGCGAGGATCCTTGAGAAGGAGATGATTAAAGTCAGTACAGTCTGCCCCACGCCCCACACGAGCGCCTCTAGAGGGGCCATGTTCTTCCCTGCCACTCGGTAGATGCCCGCGACGGCAGCGCCTGGATGACAAGGGGGCAGAGAAACAAAAGAACACGTTCATTCCCTTCATGACACCTGCACCGTGGGGATGTCCACTGCTTTTCACGTCAACACATAGTCAGTCACCTCCATGCTCAACGAAACTGTCCAAGGAAGTTTCCGTGTGGTCCGTGGAAGTCACACTTGACCACACCACTTCCCTGAAAGGCAGGCTTTTCTATTCAGCTGCAAAATACATATTTACAGCACCTGCTGTTTACTTGACAGCAAACATGTTCACAAAACAGGAATCATGTGTGATTGTAATCTCTCACCTGGGTATTGAATTGGCCAATCATCACTATTTTTATAAACACACAACTCAATATATTGACAATTACAAATGAAAATACAGAAAACTACACCACTTAATGCCGTTTCTAAATTACTCAAGAAATTTTTTAAAAATTCTTAAAAATGCCATGAAATATTGAATAGTTGACTACTACCTTTCAGAATCTACCAGGTAGTTTATTATTTTTTTAAATAAAGCTTATAACCATACAGTTATTTAGAGACTAGTATCTTGTCATCTAATAGAAATGGAAGGTAAACCTGACGAAAACGTTCTAGAAAAAACGTTCAGGTCAAACTTTCCCCTAGAAAAAACTAACTGTCCTAGAATGGCCAAACAAAAAGCAAGACCAGAAGTAAATGATTTGGAGACACTGAAATGACAATTATTTGAGATAGAAAACTGTTCATAAAAAATTAGCTAAGAATAAACTCTGTAGTTCTCTTAAAATCCCCCAAATAAAAGTAACTATATTCCTCTAAAGAGATATAAACTGGAAAGTGAAGTTACTAATCGAAGACAAGCACTTCATATGTGTATTTTTTAAGAAAGAAATTAAAATGTATTGCCTTTTCACTACTACATATTAGGCATCTTGATAGCAAGTTTACAAATATTACCTTTTTTAAATATCATCCCACTCCAGAATATTATAACCTAATGTAAAGATGAAAAAACAGGGGCACCTGGGTGGCTCAGTTGGTTAAGTGACTGCCTTCAGCTCAGGTCATGATCCTGGAGACCCGGGATCGAGCCCCGCATCAGCTCCCTGCTCAGCGGGAAGCCTGCTTCTCCCTCTCTCACTCCCCCTGCTTGTGTTCCTCTCTAGCTGTGCTTCTCACTGTCAAATAAATAAAATCTTTTTAAAAAAGAAAGAAAAAAAAAAAAAGAAAAACAGAGGTTCCAAGAGGTTCACTTACTAGCCGAAGGAAACAGTAAAGACAAGACCTGGAATTTCAATCCAGGTTATTAGCCTGGCTATAAATTTCTATCATTCACAGATGCATTAAGCGAAAAAGAAAACAAGGAATTCAGAAAATCATAAAGTCTGATAAACACCTCAAAATTAAGGAAAACTCCTAGTGGACACCAACATTTACCTAATCAAGTAATAAGCTTCACTAGTAAAATTGGTGATGTCCTCAAATTTTAGAATTGGAGAACATTCTTTAAAAATTTTAAAGATCCGGGGCATGTGGGTGCCTAAGCAGGTTAAGCATCTGACTCTTGTTTTTGCCTCAGGTTATAATCTCAGGGTCCTGGGATTGAACCCTACATTGGGCTCCATGGGGGAGCGGGAGTTCTCTCTCCCTCTCCCTTTGCCCCTTCCTCCTGCATGCGCATGTGCTCTCTCTCTCTCTCTCTCTCTCTCTGAAATAATAGATCTTGGAAAAAGAAAAAAAATTAAAGACCTTATGCTTTCTCTGTTATCAAAAATTATGTTAAAATAAAAATATTAAAATAAGACTGAAGAAATACTATTTTTATATGGATTTACCATAGATTTTCATGACTATCTTCAATTTGAAAAACACCATTTGACCTCCATCTCTCCAGCACTAAGTCTTCGAGAACCATCCAAGAAGTGGAAAATCTAAGCACTTACTAGCTTGGGCTTCCTAGGAAATGGCAAGCCAGTTGTCAAGTCACATATCTCAGGCTCATATGAGGTGAAGAGCATGGGTTTTGGAGCCACACTTGTGGATCAAACACCAAAATCCACCACCTACATGGGGCAACCACTTAACCTCTCTGTGCCTCATTTCCTCAACTGTAAAATGGGTGGGCATGAAGATGAAGAGTGACTGGTCCTAGTACACGCACTGAGATTTGGTTAGTGGTTGTCACAGTAGGAAATAAGAAAGGTATTTCCAGTGATTTAGCATTCAGTAAATGGTGTTGGAACAACTAGCAGTCATTGAAAAAAATCTAGATCTCCCCTTCACACCACTCCCCAGAATCAATTTCAGAGGAGTTAAAGAACAAAATGTTAAAAACAAAGCTATAAATGTAAACTTTAAAATGGAAAAGAATATATCTATGATCTTAGGAAAAGAGGATAGCTTAAACCTACATGAAAAAGAGAAAAACCCTAAAGGCAGATAGACTAGAAAAATTCTTGATTCATGTCCAGAGTAGAGCCACACAGATATATGCATACAAAAAGGCACTACTTTTTGTAGTAGCAAAAACAAAAACAAACAAACAAAACACCACAAAATCAAAAGCAGGAACGTAATATCCTACAGTCTGGAGTGGGCAAACTAGATCAAGCCCACACTATGAAACCCACACAATTTCAAAAGAAAAATAAAAAACATACGAACTGACATAAAAAGAATCTAAGACCTATCATTCATGCAACAAAGAAAATGAAAGCTAAAACTATACATATTCTCTACTAGTACATGCATCTGTATGCATGTGTGTATGTGTGTAAACATTTATATATGTAAATATGAATGAATGTAATATTCATATATGCATACAATCTGGAGGGATAAAAAAGCCAAACTGAAAATAAGGATTACAACTGAGAAGAACACTAGTTTGGGAGTGCTAGTCCAAAGAGACTTTTGCCTTATCCATAATGTTTTGAATTTTACAAGGAGAATATGCAGTCATATACTACTTAGGTAATCAAAACTCATTTTAAAAAACTAACAATTTCCACACCGACTTGCCTATACTTCTCTATAAGTCTAAGAAACTTTCATTGTCAAGGTCAGAATGTCTTTCAATCCTATTTTCCAAACTAAAATATTTGTATGTAATGACAAAGCTCACAGAACTCTTGATATAAATTAGTAAGGCGTGAATTATACTTTAAGCTAGGTAGCAAATGCTTATAGAATAAGAAAATTGTGTACATGTTTAATGTCAAGTGTTTTCTATGTAACTAAAAGAGCTGGTTTTATATTTATTATTTCTGTGTCTCTGAAGTTCAGGGTGGGGTCCTTTGGCTGGAGGTGGAGGGCCCAGGAAAGTTTGGGGCTTCTCCTGTAGGGGTTTAGAATTTAACTGGAGGTCAAGAGCCATGGAAATGCACCCAAATAGACAAAGTGAGAAGGGAATAAGAAAAATATTTAAAGAACAGAAAATGAGTACTGAGAACCTTTCCACTCTACTGTCATTTTCTTTCCCAAATAAGCTGACTCTTTTATTGAGTATTTGGCTGGTCTGGTGATTAAAATGGATTTCACACTGGAAGGCCTTGCTGCTCAAGGAAAAACAAATAAAACTACTAAATAACCCATTCTTCTTTACAATCTTTCAATGAACAGAGGACAAGCCTTCCAAGCCTATCTAGTGTTATAAAAAAAATAAGCCACCGTTTTCTTTCCAGTGGGTAATCAGGAAACAATTTGGAAGTTACAACTTCCTCCAAAAGAAGATTTACAGAAATCTCCACTGTGTTGTAGGATTTCACACCCAGAAGCACTGGTCAGAAAGGAGTGTACCAGTGGAATTCTTAATCTCAAAGACCTACAAGAGGGTGCCTGGGTGTCTCAGTGGGTTAAAGCCTCTGCCTTCGGGTCAGGTCATGATCTCAGGGTCTTGGGATCGAGGCCCGCATGGGACTCTCTGCTCAGCGGGGAGCCTGCTTCCTCCTCTTTCTCTGCCTATTTGTGATCTCTGTCAAATAAATAAATAAAATCTTCAAAAAAAAAAACTAATAACAAATAAATAAAAGATCTACAAGAAAACAATTTTGCATGCCTAATAAATGAATTTGGAAACATTGCTATTGAATATTAAGCAGATATGAAAGAATATTCATGAAAACATGTAGGGGCTTCTGGGGGGCTCAGCTGGTTATGTGTTGACTCCTAGTCTCAGCTCTGGTCATGATCTTGGACTGTGGGATCCAGCCCTCAGCATGGAGCCTGCTTGGGGTTCTGTTTCCCTCCGCCCCTCCCCCACTCTCAAATAAATACATCTTTGAAATATATGTGTGTGTGTGTGTGTGTGTGTGTGCAGATTATAAAATAACAACAAATTCCCAAGTAACGTCATCCAACTGAAGAGAAGAACATCACTATTTCCCTTGAAATTCCCATGGACCCAGCTCAGTTATGTCCCATTCCCTCCTTGATTTTGTTTTTTACCTTTCCCTTGCTTTTTGTCAGCTTTACCACTTTCCTGTACCCTAAGAAATATGTATTATTTTAATTTCACATAAACTGACTCTGTAAGTATTCCGGAATTTGGGCTTAATATCATAGGTCTGAAAGCTACCCACGTTGTTATGTGTAGCTATGATTCATGCATTTTCACCCTTGCATAGGATTCTAAGCATGTATATGACCACAATTTATTCACTCTACTGCCAATAACATTTGTTTCCAATCCTTAACAATGACAATCACTGATTCTGTGAATATCCTTGTGTGTGACCCCCGGGGCCCACACAACACAATCAAAATCTTCTCTTCAATACGTGGGTAAAAGTAGAATTCCTTAGTATTATATTATACGGGCATTTTCAACTTTAATAAGGAATGCCAAACTATCTTCCAAAGTAGTTGTATCAATTTATATTTCAGTGACTTCATATCTTCAGAAGCAGCTGGTATCTTTTTTTTTTCATGTTTGTCAATCTGATAAGAGATATCATCTCTGTGATTAATTTGCATTTCCCTGATAATGAATGTGACTGTACTTTTCTTCGCATATTACAGGCAAGGAAGGTTTTCTACTTTTATGAAATGCTTGTCAAATTTTATGTCCTGTTTTCTATTGAGTTTTCTTCTTCTTATTTGATTCATAGGGTTTTTAAAATACAGTGTGGATATTAATCTTTTTATATTTATCTATGTTCACAAATGTCTTCCCACTAATTTTTGATTTAGTTTTCACTCTCTCTATAGTGTATTTTGCTGCACACCAGACGAAAGACCACAAATATTATGATCTTTATTTTTTGATGAAGTATTAGGCTAAGTTATGCAACAACAAAGAAGACCCAAGCAGAACCAGATGCTTGAAATAAATGATGCATGTTTGGAACTGCCACTACCAACAATCGCAGAGACAATCACTTAGAAATAAGGAAAGAGATCCCAAGGACTGAGGGACTAGCGAAGTGTGGCACAGTGAAGATGTGGTGGAGAAAACAACACTGCTGAGCTCACGTGAGGGTTAGTGAAAGATAGGAACCTACAAGGTCAAGAGAGACTAGAAGAAGAGCTACCAGTGGAAGAAAGATGTCAGTATACAGTGGCAGACCAAAGAAAGTGACCTGATCTGCCCTCCGAATTTCCTGAGAAAGTAGATGCAAAGGTAAGGCAGGTTTGGTTTTAACAGTGTTGGCTCCATCAGCCTGTGTGGTCAGATGAGGGGCCGGCGAGCTGTGGTCCACAGGGCCAACCTGCATACCGCATCACACAGATGGGGCACAGGAGTGAAGATCGTTTTTAAATGGTTTTATAAAAATCAAAAGAAAAATACTTCATGATACATGAAAATAATAAAAATTTAAATTTCAGTTTCCATAAATAACATTTTATTGGCATACAACTATAGTCATGTCTGATCCTGAATTACCTTTGCATTCCTAAGGTAATGCTCAAAGGTGTATACTTTTCCATTCCTGCACAGTCTTTATCCTGCTTAACAAAATTACTTTGGCCTCAGCAAATGAGCTGTGCATGGCTTTTACTCTTTCCATTTCCTCCATAATTTGGATAAAACAGGAACTAAACTGTTCCTTCAAAATTTGGTAGAACTCATCTGTAAATTCCATTTGAGCCTGGAGTTCCTTTGGGAGGGGAGGGGCGTCAATATTTCAACTGTTGAAATATACTCATTGTCCTATTCATATTTTGTTTCTTCTTATGCCAATTTTGACATTTTATACTTAGGAATATATCCCTGTTCACAAAAGTGTTATTTTTATAATTCTTTATTCTATCTCTATCATTGGGTCTGTAGTTATTTATTCTATTTTGTTCTATACTTTATTCTTTTGCCTTAACTTTTTTTTGTTTGCCGGCAATCTAGTCATCTTAGTATATTTCCAAAGAACCAGTTTTTCGCTTTATCTTCCACAGACTCAACTCAGAAAACTGAATAGCATTCCTCTACACCAATAAAACTAACCAATGTCATTGAAAGATACAATGCACAACAACAATGACATAAGAATTTAAGAATTAACCAAAAATAGGCAACCCTCTTGTTGAGAAAGACATTTTTAAACTCTAACAAAAGACACAGAAGATGCTTTGAATACATGGAAATCTAATACATGTTCTTGGGTAGAGCAGTTTGCTATTATAGGTCTTCCCAAATTAACCTCTCCACTCAATTAAATCCCAATAAAAAATCAGTGATACTTTTTGAGAAACTGAGTAGACATAGCCTAAAATCTACATGAAAAAATAAAAGTCCATAAACAGCTATGCTAACACTGAGAAAGTAATGAGAGGGATCTAGCCTGACCAGGTATCGAGAAATACCACAAAACCACAGGGATAAGAAAAATGTGACCATGCTGCAAGAACACATAAAAAGACTAACAGATCAGAACAGGTCAGAGACAGAGCCTCATGCTTGAGTATAATATGCAAACAAGGTGAATCAATGAGGAAATGATGAGTGTTTTTAATGGATGGTGTGGTCAAAACTGACTTATTATGCGGGAAGAAAAATAAATATACCTGGAATCCTATCTAATACCAAATACAAAGTTAGACTCTAAGCCAGGGTACGTCAGGAATTTATGAAATTATGCTTGAATGTCAGACCCCTGTTTTTGTAAATAAAGTTTTATTGGAAAAATCCATGCCTATTCATTTACACACATCTCTATCTGCTTTCACACTACAATGGCAGAGTCGAAGAGCTGTGATGGAGAGTTTAACATATTTCCTTTAAGAAAATGTTTGCTGACTCCTGTTCTAGAGGAATCAAAGGCCTGCGTATTAAAGGTAAAATGATAAAATTAACATTAGAAAATACATCAGGATATCTTTTGACCTCAGTGTGGGGGAGAACTTCTTAAATTATAAAAACCATAAGGCAAAAAACTCTGAGCTGATAACACAGAAATTAAGACTTTGTGCTCAACAGATATCACAGATGAAGGTCACTGATAAAAGACTGAGAAGTTATTTGCAGAGTCCAAAACCAACAAGAGACCAATACCTCTAATGTATAAGAAATTCCTACAATTTAATGAGAAGAATCCCAAAAGAAAAGTAAGCACATACTTAAAGAAGCAATTTGCAGAAAAAGAAATCTAAACATATAATAACCATAGGAAAAGATGTTCAAACTCCTTAGTGATCAGAGAAAATTAATCCAACAAAGAGGATGTCATTTTTTACCTTCAGATCTGCTAAAATTAGTCAGGCATATAATGCTGGCTGATGGCACCATACAGACCCCCAGTTTCTCCCAATTTTGCTATTGACCAATTGAAATGAAAAATCACTGTACTAGAAATAAAACCTAAGAAGGAGCAAAATATAACAGATATGTATCTATATTCAGTCAATATCTTATTCAGAAGAGATCTGAAGCGATCATTTGCAGACTTGAATACACAGCTGTGAGTACACTGACACAAACTGCAGTAGGAAAATAAACATAGCTAGGGCACCTGGGTGGCTCAGGGGGTTAAAGCCTCTGCCTTCAGCTCAGGTCATGATCTCAGGGTCCTGGAATCCAGGCCCGCATCGGGCTCTCTGCTCGGCAGGGAGCCTGCTTCCTACTCTCTCTGCCTGCCTCTCTGCCTACTTGTGATCTGTCTCTCTGTCAAATAAATAAATAAAATCTTCTTTAAAAAAAGATACATTCTTAAAAAAAATAAATAAACATAGCTAAAATAGTCTCATCTTGGCTAGTTTTCTTAACTCATATGTCTGCAGGTCAAAAAACTAGCCAGAAGAAATTTAAATGATTTATTGCTAACCTGGATATACATTTTTACTTGAAATTATGTCAGACTTATCTTTTTTAAGGATTTAAAATATAGCACAGCAGTTTCTAAAATCATTGGCTTATTTTATTCCTGGCTGAATTGAAACTAGGTAATAAACATACAAATGCATCACTAGAGATAAGCTGAGAGAGACATTTCTCCTGCTCTCTGAGCTTTTACAGTAATTTATGCCAATAAATACACATATCCGCACACTGCTTACAACTCCTGAATGGGCCGTTCCTTCTTTCCTCCTCTGTTCGTGGGTTCACAACTACAGCAGGGGCACCCACCAAAAACACTGGCAGTCCCTTGCAAGCCTCTCTGGACGCCAGCACAGTGAATAAAACTAATCTGGTTTGTTTCCTTTTGCCATAGTCCTTACGTCATGTCCAAGCACAGCTACAACTCTTGTTCAGATCCCCGACTCAAGTTCAGATCACAGGTAAGGCCTCTGACTTCCTCTTCCTTCCCCGCTTCTCCCTTCTTCTCTCCCGTTTCTTCCTTTCTTTCCTCTGCACCTCCTCCCCTACTCAACCCATCCCCCAACCAGTATTTTCTGCATATCTGTTAGGCTCCAGCTACTGCTTTATTGCTAGGAAGACAGCAGTGGTGAGGACGGACGAGATCCCTGCACCTTCAAAGTTTTCTCTTGGTTCTTTATGTATAACTAGATTCAGCTATTAAAACAAAATTTTCCACTGGACTGCTTTGTCCCTTGCCGACCCCATTCAAAACGTCTTGTTTTCAGGAGCCTCCAGGAAAAAAGAAAGTCCAAATTTTCTGGCTCGTCCTCCAAGACTCTCTAGGACTGGCTCCCCTGTCTTTCCAGCGGAATCTCCACCTAAACTCTGCATATCCTGTCCAGAGTACTCGTTGTAAACCCTGTCTGTGGCAAAATGGATGAGGTACCATATGATTAGGTTACAGGCCGCTGCGGCAACAACAGAAACCTAATACAGAGTGGCACAGAAAAACCAAATGGTGTGGGAACAGGGCTTTCCTCCCAAGGTAAGGTATGCAAATCTCTCTGGGAAGAGCTGACTACCCCACACAAAAGGAGGCCTTTGAACTACAAGAAAATAATGGACTCTTGGGGGCAGAGGGGTGGCTAGGAACCAACCAGAAAGGAAGATTGTCCCTGTGGCAGCAATGAGCTGCCCTAGACACATGGGCAGGCCAGAAGTGCACGGCCATATAAACTGCTACTACGCCCTGGGGGTGGCAGAAGTCAGTAGCAGTGCAGGGAGCAGCCTGGTGCGGGCAGAGCTACATCAAGGAAGAGCCGAAGCACCTTCCTGTCTCAACAGGATGTGTCCAAGTCCTGGCTCACTCAGCACAGCAGGAACTGGGACCACCTCTCTGAAGCCCAGGCAGAGTCGGGGCCCCGGTCCAGCGACAAGGAAAGGCAGAGGGAACGTGGGGCAGCGCAGGAGGACGGCTGCACATGGTTCGAGGACACTCTCACATGGCCAATCTCTGGTAGGTCAGGGGAGATTTGTGTCTTAACAATCTGTGTTTAAGAAGGACGTGCGATTTTCCTTTGTAGTCCTAGGCAGATGACATCGAGGACCTCTGGGCTACATTTTCACCTTTCATGACAATCATCACTGTCAAAGTGATGACAAAGTCTGTGTGCCTACCTCCCTCCCTGAACAGATAGGGAGTTCCTTTAAAGCAAAAAGTATGTCTTCTAGAAAATAAACTTCCTGGGCGCCTGGGTGGCTCAGTGGGTTAAAGCCTCTGCCTTCAGCTCAGGTCATGATCTCAGGGTCCTGGGATCGAGGCCCACATCGGGCTCTCTGCTCAGCGGGGAGCCTGCTTCCTCCTCTCTGCCTGCCTCTCTGCCTACTTATGATCTCAATCTCTGTCAAATAAATAAATAAAATCTTAAAAAAAAAAAAGAAAAGAAACTTCCCTACGAATTTCTGCACCCCTTGTCAATTTTTACAAGTTGTTCGATTTCCCACAGGACCCTGCATAACGAGTCTTCACAGAGAAGTGCAAAAACTCTCCATTCAATGAGCAAACTGACCTTTACCTTCCAGGTGAAGTGTGATCAGTGCTGAAAATATCCTCTATGGGGGATTACACTAATTTCACAGCCATCATAAGAATAAAGTGCACACATGGTCAGGTCCGTAAACACAACAAAATCAACTTACTAGTAATCATTGCTCCAGTGACAGAAGCCAGAAACCCGATGCTGACGGCAATGAGCGAGATCACTCTCCCCTGCCGGTGCCTCTGCAGCATCACAAACATCAACACGCCCGCAGCACCGTGAACAAACAGAGACGAGAAGAGAGCCCACAGGAAGATCCAGTACCACATCTCTGAAAGGAAGAGCAGAGGGTTAACAATTCGGTTGAAAACATCCCGGCAAATTCGGTTTAACACACAGCGGCACCTGGGGTTCGGAGGAACCGTAAATGAGATAACGGATATAAAAATGCCCAGTACTGTGCCTCACACAGAGCAACACTAAAGAAACGTTAATGATGATCATCATCACTGATGCTCGAGGGAGGAGGAGTTCCAAGCCTTCAAAACATTAAGGCTACACGCTGATTGGCTCTAAATGTCTCCATCACATAGCTACAGCCCCTCAGCATGTCTAACAAACCCCTAACATATTCGCAAATCTCTTGGAATAAAGTTAATTAATTGCTGTTTGAGATACGATTTTCTGTTTTTGACACTAAATAAGCGTTAAGACATGTTTTAAATCGACTCCTTAATTCAAATCATTCCAGAAATCAATAATTTGTTTATGATTTTAAGAATTTCAGGCAATTCCCCCTCTTGGCTCTCAACTTTATATTACTAAAACATTACTCAGAATTTTTTTTTTCTTTGTCTCGGGTCATCTTAATAGTCCTTACCCAGACCTTTCCAAGCTCCACTGTTCTTTCCTCAAAAGTGTCAACTAACTGTTCATTTTGCTTTAGGTTATGGTTAGGTTAGGTTATGGCACACCTTCCATTCTGTCTCTCTAGTGCCCAGTCCCTTTCTTTCTGGCTACCTGCGCCCTCCCGGTCAACCCATACAGCTCCTATACGCTTTGCCAGGTCCTTGCATTGACCCCATCTCCCTTCCCAAGCCTGTGGTGAGGTACATCAGAGACAGGAAGTGATTTCTAAGGCCTGCCACATTACCATCCTTAGTTTCAATGTAACATCCCAGTTTCCTTGTAATAAAATTCCTGTTTATGTAAACTAGTTCAGGGAAGTCTTCTGTTACTTATAGCTGGAAGAGCTGACTCCAAAAGGTTGGGATGTTACCTTGAGGATCATCCTTGGTATGCAAACATTCTCTAATGCAAAATATCTGCTCTCTGTGCTAGTATTCACGCTCTATCAAGTGTAAAAGAAAGGCCAATGAAATAGTCATGAAATAAAGAGAACAAAAGGGGATGGATAAGAACAGATTCATCCTGACATCGATACAGGTCTACCCTGTAGATGGGAATGTGAAAGGG